>JBBPBX010046388.1:0-26613 GCA_038048925.1 Garcialebias charrua | reverse complement strand
ACACCTTTAACAGGTGTCCCTTTGGCTACGCTAACTCACCTGCAGAGTTCAACATCTTCTTGAACAAAGCATGTCCAGACGCCCACGAGCGTGGAACACTGATCTACGTGGACGATGTCCTTTTGAGGCAGCCAACACTGGACTCACATTTGGCTGAGATCGACCACGTTCTGAATCAGCTGACAACTGCTGGTGCTAAGATATCACTGTCAAAATGCCAATGGTGCAGAACCAAAGTGGACTACGTTGGCCTACTTGTAGGTCCTGACGGAGTACAACCACAGCTGACTCGCACCCAAGGCCTCGACAATCTCAAAGTCCCCACCAATCTCAAAGAACTACAAAGTTTTCTGGGCGTGTGTAACTACTCGAACCAATTCATCGAGAACTATGCGGACCTTGCGAAACCACTGACTGAACTCCTTAAAAAAGACGTACCATTTGTTTGGACTGACAAACAGCAACAGGCAATGGACGCTCTTATAAACAGGATCAAGTCAGCCCCTTGTTTAGTCTACCCAGACTACAACAAAGAGTTTTACTTGGAAGTGGGCTTCTCAGCTCATTGCATAAGTGCAGGTCTGTACCAGATACACGACAGAGACAAACGTGTAGTAGCCTATGCCAGCAAAACGATGGCAGGCCCCGAGTTGAGATTCTCAGACTGTGAGAAAGCTTTACTGACCACAGTGTGGGCAGTTAAACATTTCTCCAGCTACATTGGTGGACAGAAAATCATTGTGGAAACACAACACCAGCCAGTGACCTTTCTTAACAGTGAACGCATCAGAGATGGTGTGGTGACAAACTCACGTGTTGCAACGTGGCTCATGGCGCTTCAAAGTTTTAACCTAGACATACGTTATGGTCAAAACAAGAAGTCACATCTGGGGACGGACTTGGCAATCTGCCAGAAGTGTACACAAGATGTACCAGCCACCCAGCCGCCGGTTGAGGTAAAACCCCCAGTAACTGAAGACCCGAATCACCACTTCTTTGATGACAATATCTGCAAAGATATGACAACGTTGTACGTGGATGGATCTTCATTCCTCCGCGACAAGATCTGCAGAGCAGGTGTTGGAGGGGTCCTCCTCCAAGACCAAGAGCAGATAACTTTCAGCTACAAATTAGGCTCTCAGACTTCTCAGTATGCTGAGATTGCAGGAATCCTAATAGCTCTCCAGATGGTAGTAGAACGCTCCATCAAGACGCTAGTTATCTGCACTGACTCTAACTATGCTCGTTTGAGTTTCGCTTGTCACCTCGCTGTGTGGAAACTGAACGGTTTCCTAACAAGCGACAGAAAAGTGGTCAAACACAAAGAGCTTTTCATAGCGTGTGATCACTTGGTGACGTCACACGGATTACAGATCTACTGGAAGAAAGTTCCAGGGCATTCTAGAGTCCCAGGCGATGACAAGTACTACAATGACATTGCAGATTCCTTAGCCAAGAAAGGAGCCGACGAAGGTCCTCTATGGTCCTTCGACCCCTCCTGGTTAATCGAGACTCTGCCAATACAACCTTCGGTCAGGGTTATGGCAGTCACACGTGCCCAGGCCGCAGCCAGACCTGCTGACAACGCAGTCTCTGTACGACCCGCACTGACTGACCCAGACATCATCCAACTACAAAAGTCGGATCCTGCTATCAACTCCATGATACTGTACCTGACTGATCCGAACAAAAATAGTCCGTCTAAAGACGACCTGGATTCCGATCCAGACCTTAAGGTCCTCTATCAGCTGCGCAAACAGCTAAAACTAATCAAGGGCATCTTAACTTTCGCTCATGGACCAACGTCCTCACCTGTGTTCGTGGTTCCCCATGACCAAAGGGGGGTGATGTTAGTTCATGCCCATGATCTCCCGTCCGCAGGACACAAAGGAGATAAAGCCACGCTGACGGCATTAAAACAAATTGCCTATTGGCCTGGAATGAAGAAGGATGTCAAGGACTACATTGAAGGGTGCGTGGTCTGTGGCCAGTTTCAGCCAACCAGACCACTTCACAGAGCACCACTGCAAAGCAGAGGCATTGCATTCCCATGGTCTGACCTCCAGATCGACTGGGTTGGACCACTCACTAAGAGCTCTAGAGGAAATAAATATTTTCTCACGGTAACCTGTGCATTCACCAAATGGGTAGAATGCCTACCAGCTCCTAACGACACAGCACAAACCACTGCTATGTTGTTAATGAATCATATATTCTCAAGGTTTGGACTTCCCCTTAGGGTGAACTCAGACCAAGGTACACACTTCACAGGTGAAGTGATGAAAGAACTGTGGAAGACGCTAGGCGTCAAGGCCAACTTTCATGTCGGCTACCACCCACAGGCTTCAGGCCAAGTAGAGAGAGCAAACAGAACTGTGGTGAGTATTTTGAAGAAATACGTGGCTGCAAACCACAAGGACTGGGACGTGAAACTCCCTCTGGTCCTCATGGCCATAAGAGCCACTCCACACACATCAACTGGCATCTCTCCCTTCGAGATGATGACCGGTCGACAAATGACTCTCCCTCTACACCTGTTGTACCAACCAGGCGACGCCGCCATGGCGACAGCCTACACTACACAACAATACATGAAAGATTTGAATGTACACCTCAGAAACACTTTTGCTTTCGCCCAGAAAAACCTGGAAAAATCCGCTGAAGGACGTAAGGCGTACTACGACCAGAAGGCCTCTCACAATGAACTCCAAGTGGGAGACAGAGTCTGGTACTATACGTTCGCCCCAGCAACCGGGAAAGGAGGGTCCGAGACCGGAACTCTCGCCCGCAAACTAATGCCCAGGTGGACTGGACCTCATCTGATAACAGACAAAGTGTCCTCAGTCGTCTACGAAATCAAAATCAGCAAAGGCCGCAAAGAGCCAATTGCTAAATGGGTACATCGAAATCAGATCAAACCTTACAAGGCGTTCAATGACTCCACAAAAGACAAAGATCTCACAAACTCACCGACTTCATGGGATAATAAGGTCGTCCAAACACAAGTTAGTAAATAAACTAATCAGGTTTAAACTACCATATTTCCCACCCTATAAGTCGCATTGTCCAATTTGAACTTAGAAACGCTAAGCCTAAAACCCACAACAAAAAACTAACCTTAACAACCGTTTAAATCCACGAGATTTAATTTGACCTCGGTCATAAAGTTGAGACCTGTTTTCTTGTGTGTTGCACTTTGGAATCTGACGACAAGAGTGTGTCGAAGCAGTGAAACGTTGTTTCCTTGTTGTTTAGTCATTACTGTTGTCATTAGTTGAGATATTGTTTGGTTCTGAACACTCCCAGCCAAAAAGGTTTTGTATTAACATTGGTTAATGAATGATATGGATTTAACTATGCCAACATGCAGTTCGTTTTGTTAAATCTCAATCGTCGAAGAGTCAATGTAGTTTAAAGCTACTTAAGGTACAATAAACTACACTGGTCTCATAATTTCTAAATTGAACCGATTCGATCGTTTCTATTCTAGATTGTCTATTTATTTTGATGAGTCTCGCCATAGACTTCAAAATTTATTAGGAATACCAAATCCTACGTCGTTCGTCTAAAAGACAACAGACATTTAGATCAAACTATATTTCATTTTTATTTTAGTTTAACCTAAACTAAGTAATGAATGGAGGAATAGTTTGGAATTAGAGGCCTTCGTTACAGAAGCCCTCCAAAATTCTATAGGTACAGATCCCTATACCTAATTTATAGATTTGATCCACCCCTTAATTGGTAATTGTAGCTGATCTAAACCATGATAGCTTACATACCAGGTGCATATAGGTAAGGCTTAATGTAAAATCCCAATCATAAGCCCACCTTAAAAACCACATAAATGCATGACACATAGAACCAGAGTGGCACGGACTGGAAACCAACCAGCCTCCAACCATCGATGTGGGGACCTGCAGCTCCAACGCTTGGTCTTCAACCTTCATCCAAGGGTCGCCTCCTCTGCGTCAGATCGAGGGATCCCCTCTACATGCTGATTATGAAAACAATTGTTGCTGATCATTCAACAAAACTAATCGTTGGGGATTTACTGCTGTGGAATTACCGCTGTGGATTATAAGACTTTGCTTTCCAAGGGATCACAGACTTTGTTTTCCAAGAGTTAACAGACTTTGTTTTCCAAAGGATTAAAAGCTTTTCGCAATGGGATTACCTACGAACAGTATGGAATTTCCAAAAACTTTATGGGATTATAATTTTTGATTTTTTTTTTTCCACTTGCTGGATTACTTCAAGATCAAAGACAGTTCAAGGTTTCCTTTCGTGTTGGACCCCATCCCCAAGGACTGGCGATGGCTTCCAAAAGGGGGGAGATGTAGTGGACCTACCCAGGGTCAAATTAAGGTTTTTGAACTGTCCAGTGATGACCTTTACTGACCTCTCAGTAAAGCAAGACATTTACTACAAAATTATTCATTTAGCTATAATCTGATAACATAGTCACCAATAAGAGACTATTTCTATCTTTGATTTTAGGCTGATGTGATCAAATGAATAATTTTATTTGTAAGAGCATCAGTACATTTTAATGTCAGATAAATCAAATACTCTGCTTAATTCAAAATGTTGTACATGGAGGATTTCTCCTCTCCTCTCGAACTTGCATGTGAAGATAAAAGGAACACTTTATCTCATTCATTTTAGCTTGAGCTCAGGACAATCTAGACATCCAGAGACTTTTGTTTTTGTCCTATTTAATAATCAAGCTATTATCATTAATAGGTCCCATATGTGATGCTTAATGACGTTGTTTTAATCAAACCAACAGTATTTTGTTAAAGTGTTAAAGCAAAGGAATCAGTTTTATGATAAAATGCTGACATCTGAAACTAACACTTTATCTTTCTGACAAACTAATCTTTTGACCCCCTTTCAACATGTTGATGTCATCCTCACATCAACTTATGATGCCATTCGGCCAATCAGAAAGAACACATTTTCTGGGTCACGTCTCAGTTAAAACCTTCACATTTTACTTTCAAAAAGAAGTCTGCTGGAGTAAGCCTCAAACCATGGTCTTCTCCAAAGAACTGATGATCGTCTAGTCACACGCTAAGGACACGTCATTCAGTTAAAGACTTATAACATGCCAAGTTATAAGCCATCTTCAACAGCTGAAAAGCTCTCTTTTATTGACATTCCTTTAAGGAACGTCTTATCTTGAACAACAGCACCAGGAGCTGCCGTTACTTCGGTTCGAGTCAAGGCGCACGTCTGGAGACGCTGAGAATGGTAAACGAACTGACCAAACTGGACCGAGGGAGACTGACCATCTTCACGAGGTAACAAGTCGTCAAATGCTTTGCCAAGGGTACCAACGTGTAGCTTTAATCGGCCGGAGAACTGCCATGTTTCTGGTTAAACACATCAAGATAACTCCCTGACTCTTAACTTTTCTTCCTCCATTTCTCTTCCTAAATCTTTCCCTCTCTATCTAAGCTGGAAACTATTTTAAGCTGAAATGCCCACAGACTAAATATGTTAACATCCAATGTTTATGTCTGTTGTGTTAAATTTAAGTTTGCTGACGTATTAATTTGAAAGAAAGTGAAATCATGTCAATCAAGTGTAATGGTGTTAATTTAGTTGATTTATTTTAAATAAATGATAGTGTCTCTTTGACATATCAAACTAAGTTAACGTCTTTGTCACTTAATGGCTTTGTGTATTTATCCATCATAAAGATCACAGAAATATTGGGTAAACTGAAAAAGAACAGAATCCGTGAACATTTACTATTCAATCTGAATAAGTAGATTAATTAAGGATAAAGAGGTCAGTATTTAATATTGACCTCCACATTAATTCTTACACATGTTTTATTTCTGGGAACATTTTCTGCATTGTTTAAAAACATCTCAGTCCCGAGAACTACACTACAAAGAGTAGGGGATTGATTTAAATTCAAATTTCTCATCAGTTCTCCAGAACGCAACACTTCTGATTTCCATTGACGTGTTAAATTTCTCACATTTGTCTGCTGGGTCAACAGGTGATGCTGAAAAAAATCCCACCAAAAGAAGTTCTGTTGTTTTGGAGGTTGTATTGAAATCTTAACAAACACATTTGTTGCCAAAAGGCACTATTCTTATCTGCATCAATAGTGAGGTCATGTTCCAATCCGAGGGTCGGGGGTTCAATCCCAGCTCCTGCAGCAAACTGAAAGACTCAACCCCACTGCCCCTGACATGCTTATTGGTGTATGAGTGATAACCTGGAATGTGTTATACATAGTGCAATATACAGTAGAAAACACTAAATGGTTGCATGTGCATTGCAGAAACAGAGGTTCAAAAGTCACAACCATTTACCTTTTAATGAACTTTGACCCCGTCTAAATATTTGGACTCTTGATTATCATGGCGGGGTGGTTGCACAGACTGTAACACGTCTATTACTACCTCACTCGGTGGCACAAAGGAGTAACAGCAGTGGGGTCTTTAGGCCATGGTCCGTTTAAAAAGTACACAGAGGTGGCCCAAAGGTGACTGTCATGGCTTGAAGTGTTTTGTGAAAGTGCCTAATGCCACCGAAAGACCAAGGAGAGAAAAGAATAGGGGATCCCAGGAGTCCTAACAAATTAAAATGCTCGGAGCAGGAACTCAGAAACAAACAGACTGATAAGTGAGTGAAAACCATAAACCAGGAGGGGTGATTATCAAGAGACTGCAGCCGGGCTGATTAGCAAATCAGGGATACGTGAGTAATGAGGAGCAATGATCAGGACAGAGGAGCCCAGCTGAATAAACATTCTGTCATCATTTCAGGACTCTGGATTCGCCTGTGGCCGTCCTCGTGGTGCTAAATGCTGATAAAAGCAAAGGGGTGTTGTTTTCAAATAGGAAGTCGGTACCAGCAGTCCTTTCTTCTATCTTATCTACGAATGGTGTTCCTATTGAGTTTGTAGATTTTTACAAATACTTGGGAATCTTGGTTGATTCGCACGTCTCTTTCAAGACTCATGCTGAAAACTTGGTAAAGAAATTGGAAGTAAAATTTGGTTTATTTTTCAGAAATAGATCTTGTCCAACTCTGAATGCTAGGAACACCTTGTATCTGCTACTTTCCTCCCCTCCATTGACTACAGTGACATTATTTCCATGAATGCTCCTGCAAGCACCTTGCATATTTTGGATGCTGTCTATCATGGTGTGCTACTGGCTGTGTTACTGGTTGTAACATGGTGTGTTAATGGCTGTAACTACCGTACCCATCATTGCACCCTGTATTCAATGGTTAGCTGGTCATCATTAACTTCACGTGGACACTCTCACTGGTACATTTTCATCCTTAAATCCCTCCTTGTTCTGTTGCTTTCATACATATCCTACATGTCCCTTCGTCAGTGCTGCTACAGCATGCACTTCCATGATATCATATATATACTGTATATGTACTGTATATATATATATATGTATATGTATGTATGTAAGTATGTATGTATGTATGTATGGTAAATGGTAAATGGAGCTTATTTATATAGCGCTTTCCAGCCCCCTGTGAGGAGCCCCAAAGCGCTTTACAATACCAGCCATCCACCCATTCATTCACACATTCATACACCGGTAGTGGTAGCCTGCCTTGCAAGGCGCCATCCAGACCTACCGGGAGCAACTCGGGGTTAAGTGTCTTGCCCAGGGACACAACGACACATGGTGGGCGGATGCGGGATTCGAACCTCCAACCTTCCGATCGGGGGTCGACTGCCATTACCACTGTGCCACGGCCGCCCCATATGTATATATATATATATATATATATACATATATATATATATATATATATATATATATATATATATTTATATACATGTATATATATACATATATATATATGTATGTATACCATACCATACCATACCATTTTATTTATAAAGCACTTTCAAACAGGAACAAGTCCACACCAAAGTGCTGGACAAACAAACACGCAACAGGCAACACAGACAATGAAGTACAACACGAAAAACATAAAAACATTGCAGATCATAAGTAAAACGATCAAATATAAATCAGCTGGCATTGAAAGCAATGGAGTAGTAGTGAGTTTTTAACCGGGATTTGAAAACTGAGAGGGAGGGGGCCTGTTTGATGAGCAGCGGTAACTCGTTCCAGAGTCTTGGGCCTGCTACAGAGAACGCCCTGTCACCCCTGCGCTTAAGGCGAGTTTCTGGAACTCTTAAGAGTACGTTCCTCTGACCTCAAAGCACGTGGAGGGACATATGGGTGTATCAGATCCGAGAGATAGGCGGGGGCGAGACTGTTCAGCGATTTGTAGACATACATGAGAATTTTGAATTGGATTCGAAGATGAACCGGTAGCCAGTGCAGGGAGGCCAAGACTGGTGTAATGTGCTCTCTTTTGCGTGTGCTGGTTAAAAATCGGGCAGCTGCGTTCTGAACCAGTTGTAATTGCAATGGTGGCTTGACTGACGCCAAGCAGAAGTGAATTGCAGTAATCAAGCCTAGATGTAATGAATGCGTGAATCACTGTCTCCAGGTTGTTTTTTGATAATATGGGCTTCAGCTTAGACAGTCGCCTCAGCTGGAAAAAACAGGATTTGACGATCATGTTTACATGACTGTTGAGTTTCATGGAAGGATCCATTATCACTCCCAGATTTGTGACTTTTTGTTTTTCGGACAGGGGTAGAGCAGAAAGGTCAATGCAGTGGTTCGAGGTTGTGTCATTGGGAAGGAACAATATGGCTTCAGACTTCTTATCGTTGAAGCTTAAGAAATTTAAAGCCATCCAGTCCCTGATGTCAGCCAGGCAGTCGAGCAGAGGTTGAATAGAGCCTGTACCATTTTGTCTTAGGGGGAAGTAAATTTGACAGTCATCAGCGTAGAAGTGGAAGGGTATATTGTGTTTCCGGAAAATAGCACCGAGTGGCAGCAGGTATAAGGAGAACAAGAGAGGACCCAGGATGGACCCCTGCGGAACCCCCCATTTAAGAGCCGCCACTGCAGAAGTAAAATCATTGATGGACACACAAAAAGACCTGTCAGAGAGGTAGGATCTGAACCAGTTTAGGGCTGACCCTGAGATGCCCACCCACTGCTCCAACCTAGCAATGAGGATCTCATGGTCGATGGTGTCGAAAGCGGATGTGAGGTCCAATAGGACAAGCAGCACAGAGTCACCAGTGTCTGTGGATAGGAAGATGTCGTTAAAAACCTTCAGTAGGGCAGTCTCAGTGCTGTGTAGGGATTTGAAGCCAGATTGGAATAGCTCGGGGATAGCGTGATCCTCCAGGAAGCACTTTAGCTGGGACTCAACTATTTTCTCTATCCACAGTATTCCTACGCCCCATGATGCTTTGCGCGAAATGTGCACACGACTTCCGGTTGACCTGAAACCCCGTTTGTTTACATGCGAGTAATACAGTTGAAGACAGTCCAAACTTTGTTGTTTTAGTTCATTAAAAATGTGGGAACACCACTCGTTTTGTTAAAAGAGGAGGGACAAATAAAAAGAAATTACAGATGTTACCTGATCGCGCAGACATAATTTAAAAATAACGCGTTTGCTCCGGCCTCTCGGCTAAGGTTTATTAGCAGCTATCTCGGCTAAAGCTACCGGTCGCGTCTGAGATCTATCGTTTTAAGAGTAAATCTTCCAAAACTCTCATTAATAAACCCTCCCTGAATAAAAATATGTTACCTGATCGCGCAGACATAATTTAAAAATACATAAATAGCGAACGCGTTTGCTCCGGCCTCTCGGCTAAGGTTTATTAGCAGCTATCTCGGCTAAAGCTACCGGTCGCGTCTGAGATCTATCGTTTTAAGAGTAAATCTTCCAAAACTCTCATTAATAAACCCTCCCTGAATAAAAATATGTTACCTGATCGCGCAGACATAATTTAAAAATACATAAATAGCGAACGCGTTTGCTCCGGCCTCTCGGCTAAGGTTTATTAGCAGCTATCTCGGCTAAAGCTACCGGTCGCGTCTGAGATCTATCGTTTTAAGAGTAAATCTTCCAAAACTCTCATTAATAAACCCTCCCTGAATAAAAATATGTTACCTGATCGCGCAGACATAATTTAAAAATACATAAATAGCGAACGCGTTTGCTCCGGCCTCTCGGCTAAGGTTTATTAGCAGCTATCTCGGCTAAAGCTACCGGTCGCGTCTGAGATCTATCGTTTTAAGAGTAAATCTTCCAAAACTCTCATTAATAAACCCTCCCTGAATAAAAATATGTTACCTGATCGCGCAGACATAATTTAAAAATACATAAATAGCGAACGCGTTTGCTCCGGCCTCTCGGCTAAGGTTTATTAGCAGCTATCTCGGCTAAAGCTACCGGTCGCGTCTGAGATCTATCGTTTTAAGAGTAAATCTTCCAAAACTCTCATTAATAAACCCTCCCTGAATAAAAATATGTTACCTGATCGCGCAGACATAATTTAAAAATACATAAATAGCGAACGCGTTTGCTCCGGCCTCTCGGCTAAGGTTTATTAGCAGCTATCTCGGCTAAAAATACCGGTCGCATCTGAGATCTATCGTTTTAAGACAGTAAATCTTCCAAAACTCTCATTAATATCCCTCCCCGAATAAAAAGAAATAACAGATGTGACCTGATCGCGCTGACATAATTTAAAACTACATAAATAGCGAACGCGTTTGCTCCGGCCTCTCGGCTAAGGTTTATTAGCAGCTATCTCGGCTAAAAGTACCGGTCGCGCCTGACATATGTCATTTTAAGACAGTAAATCATCCAAAACTCTCATTAATAAACCCTCCCTGAATAAAAAGAAATTACAGATGTTACCTGATCGCGCAGACACAGCCATAGAGAAGGATGCAGGGACACTCTTTCTTTGTTTTGGGTCCGTGTTGAAAACACTGTTGTTTTAGCCAAAGATTTAGCTTGGTCCGGTTGTTGGTGCAGCCGCGAACAGCACAGCAGGTACCTGAACCCCGGTAGGACATTTCAGTAAACGTTACGTTTAAACAAAAGCTGTGTTTGCTCCGATAAAATGAATGAAAATAACTTTCAAAAACACCCGCGATCCATACTCCACCTATGGAATACAGGCACTTCCGGTGTCGGACCGGAAGTTCAATGCACATTCGCTTCTACAGTGACACCTCCAAGAATACTGTGGATAAGTTTAGATATAAATGGAGTCTGGAGACAGGCCTGAAGTTGGATAATACTGACGGGTCGAGGTTTGGTTTTTTTCAGGAGGGGTTGAACAACAGCATGTTTTAATGATTTTGGCACCACACCCGAGGATAGACTGCTATTTACAATAGAGAGAATGGAGGGACCTAGAGTGTGAAAAACCTCCTTTAGAAGCCGAGGGGGGACCACATCGAAGGGGGAGCCAGATGGTTTCAGGCTGCACATGTACATGTATATATATATGTGTATACATATATATTATATATATATTATATATATATACATATATATATACATATATATATATATACATACATATATATATACATACATATATTATATAAATAAACACAGGTAATCCCCGACTTTCCATGTGAATTGAATTATTTCAAGTTGAATGACAGTTTTTACAGATAGAAGCACGGCTGTGCCATGGGATCTCCTGTGTCACCCATTGTTGCAAACCTCTACATGGAGAAAGTGGAACAGAGAGAGCCCTAAACTCCTACGAGGGAACAGCGCCAAGGCATTGGTTCCGATATGTGGATGATACCTGGGTCAAAATCCAAGCCAGGGAGGTGGAAGCGTTCACCAGACACATTAAGTCGGTCGACAATAGTGCTGGACAATAATTCAATAACGATAAATATTGCGATATACTTTTATTCAATAACGATGATATGAAGTTTAAGCATATTTTCGATATTTCGATAGGATTTTACAACGTTTCACTGACGTTTTTCTTTTTCTGTTCGGGTTGAAACGGCTGCTTCAACAACCCGCCCGGACAGAAAAAGCTGTGACACAAAACGTGCGTGGTGACGTCGTTGTTACACAGCGCAGCAGGCGTTAGCGGTAGCAGGCTAAAAGCTAAGCTAGTCTCCAAAGCGCGTTAAGTTTTCGCTTCAAAACGAGTGCTCATGACCGTCAGAATGCGACTGAACAAAGTTTCACAAGCGAAGAGAGAGAGACGACATCACTGATGAGAGGAAAGATAATTTGTCGGTGTGGACGTAGTTCGGTTTTGTTAAACTGCAGGTTTCTTCTGCTGCAGCGAGGTCTCTTTAGGCTGCAAAACGTGACGGATAGTCATTCAAACTTGTGGTGGAAACATCTAACTTGTTTAATCTGAGGAGTTTCCACTTGATAGAATATGATGGGAGTCAGAAGATGAAGCAAAATAAAGTTTGAGCCAACGTGTCCCTGAAACTACGACGTACTGAAACAAACAGCCCCAGCGCTGCGTTTTTTTTTTTCAAAATAAAATTCATCAGAAAAAAAAAACACTGAATGAAAAGGTGCAGAAAGACGAAAATAGTGTTATAATATCTGCCCCTTGTTTAAAAAATACAAAATAACTACAAACACAACAACCTTCACTTCACCTGCACCACACCTTCCTAACAACTTTGATTTAATCATCTTTTAAAACATATAAATACCGTAGTTTTATAAATGTTTATGGTGATATCAAGTAGGCATGTAACGGTACAAGTGGGTGTACCAAACCGTTTCGGTACACCACGTTCGGTTCGGTCCACCTGCGTACCGTTTCGGTTTTTTTTCCCCACTCATTAAACGTTATTAACAGGGGAATATATGCACCGCGGAACAAAATTTCCTGGGCGCGTTTCAGCACGGAGCTATTATCACGCAGCACGCGCAGCTTTTAGCCGTTAACAACTCGTGCGGTCTCCTGTTTGTGAACGTTATAGCTTTCTTGTTAAAAGACGAGCGCACACGCAGCTTGTGTGGACGTTGTTTCATGAAGACTCTGCAGCAACACGTCTAACGTGAACGCGCTTGAAACTATGTCATCCAAACGTGACAGAAGAAACAGCAGCTGTATTAAAACAACTTCATCAGGTATTCAGAGCGGTCCAGAGCAATAGCACAAGCTGTATCAGTTTTTAAATCTCTGAATCTAAGTCTGAAAGTTGTTATATTTGGGCGGCCGTGGTGTAGTGGTAATGGCAGTCGTCTCCCGATCGGAAAGTTGGCGGTTCGACTCCCGGAACCCGCACCATGTGTCGTTGTGTCCTTGGGCAAGACACTTAACCCTGAGTTGCTCCCGGTAGGACTGGAAAGCACCTTGCATGGTAGTCTGCCGCCACCGGTTTATGAATGTGTGTAGCATTCAATATATGTGTAGCACTTTGAGATTTTCAGTAATGAAAAGTGCGTTATAAATTGAATTAATTATTATTATTATTATTATTATTATATGCGCAGGCTTTAAAGTTACTGAGCGTCGCTAACTCGCTATGAGACATTCATGGTACCATAAACTACACTGGTCTCACAATTTCTAAATTGAACCGATTCGATCGTTTCTATTCTAGATTACCTATTCATTTTGATGAGTCTCGCCATAGACTTCAAAATTTATTAGGAATACCAAATCCTACGTCGTTCGTCTAAAAGACAACAGACATTTAGACCAAACTATATTTCATTTTTCTATTTTAGTTTAACCTAAACTAAGTAATGAATGGAGGAATAGTTTGGAAGAAGAGGCCTTCGTTACAGAAGCCCTCCAAAATTTTATAGGTATAGATCCCTATTTCTAATTTTACAGAATTGATCCACCCCTTAATTGGTAATTGTAGCTGATCTAAACCATGATAGCTTACATACCAGGTGCATATAGGTAGGGCCTAATGTAAAATCCCAATCATAAGCCCACCTAAAAAACCACATAATTGCATGACACATAGAACCAGAGTGGCACTGACTGGAAGCCAACCAGCCAACAACCTTCGATGTGGGGACCTGCAGCTCCAACGCTTGGTCTTCAACCTTCATCCAAGGGTCGCCTCCTCTGCGTCAATCGAGGGATCCCCTCTACATGCTGATTATGAAAACAATTGTTGCTGATCAATCAACAAAACTAATCGTTGTGGAATTACTGCTGTGGAATTACCGCTGTGGATTATAAGACTTTGTTTTCCAAGGGATCACAGACTTTGTTTTCCAAGAGTTAACAGACTCAGTTTTCCAAGGGATTAAAAGCTTACCGCAATGGGATTACCTCCGAACAGTATGGAAGTTCCAAAAAACTTTATGGGATTATAATTTTTGATTTTTCTTTTCCACTTGCTGGATTACTTCAAGATCAGAGACAGTTCAATGTTCTTTTCGTGTTGGACCCCATCCCCATGGACTGGCGATGGCTTCCAAAAGGGGGGAGATGTAGTGGGCATGACCGTGTCCACTCTGATACACCTGTGTATTTTTGAACTGTTCCAGAGATGACCTTTACTGACCTTTCAGTAACCAGACATTTAACACAATTTATTTTGTTAGTTTAAATCAAAGGACAGATTCACTCAAAAAGAGACTATTTCTATCTTTGATTTTGTTCTAATACAAATATAATCAGAAGCATCACGTGTGTTTATTCATGAGCAGTGTTGTAGTTTACAATATATCATGATCACATATGTTATATGCTGTGTTATTCTGAAATGTGAAGCATTACTGTGTCACTTCTGCACTAACGATGGTATTCACAAATTGTGTGAAAGTTGAAGTCCCGGGTCAGAGAGGCCCGACAGTTTTGTTTAGAAATGAATGAAACAGTTAATCCGTTGTTTTCATGAGAATGACTCCAGCACTCTGTCTTTTCCTAAACATTTCTCTCTGCTGCTGGTTGTAACCTTGTACTGTACTCTGATAACAACAAGTGAACTCCTCGACTGGTTCTTTTGAACCAATGGGAGAGGGACAGATCTCAGATCCTCTACTAAGGGTTTCAAGTTTTCCTGAAACCGGGAGTTCCTGAGAGGAAGGAGAGATGTGAACTTTCTCTTTAAGCTGTCGGACGTTTGGTCAAGAGCTAAAGACCTTCGTTCTTCAGTGGGGCTACAACATGCTTGTTATCAGTCCACTTCAAACCGAGCGTAAGCTCAGAACTTTGTTTATTCCTTTCTGGAATAAGTTATCTTGAGCCAAAAAACCACAACTGCCACGGCTTCTGCCGACTAAAGCAAATATCACCGACACTGACAAGGTAAACACGTGTGGAGTCCAGCTTGGACTTGCGGGACCGACGACTCGTCAGTCCAAGGCTAATCACAGCTCTTTACCAGAACCGAGGCGGACGTCTTAAGGTAAAGGAGCAGCTGTTTGCTTACTGGAGGTGTGATGATATCTTAGCTGGACGCGTATGGAAGAGTGTCATCTGGTTTTATAAATGCAAGATAAACTTCCCTCTTAAATCTCTCCATCCTCTTTTATTCCTCCTATTTCTTTTCTTCTCAATTTTAAGCTGGAAACTATATTTAAGTCATAGAGCCCTCAGACTAATTCATTCATTCAACCTTTATTTATACAGGCTAGCCTCGTTGAGCCACGGGGACTCATTTACAAGAGGGACCTGTTTCACTCACACCTAGGGACAATTTAGAGTTACCAATCAGCCTAACATGCATGTTTTTGGACTGTGGGAGGAAACCGGAGCACCCGGAGGAAACCCACGCATGCACGGAGAGAACATGCAAACTCCACCCAGAAAGGCCCCCGGACCGAGTATGTAGACTAAGTATGTTAACATCCTGTATTTATGTCTGTTGTGTTCCATTTAAGTGTGTTGATGCGTGTTAAATTGCAAGAAGGTGAAATCATGTCAATCAAGTGTAATGATGTTGATTTTAGTTGATTTATTTTAAATAAATGGTAGTGTCTCCTGGCACCAAACTAAAGTCAACGTTCTCTGTCACTTAATGGCGTTATGGTTATTTATCCATCATAAAGATCACAGAAATATTAGGTAAACTGAAAAAGAAAAGAATCCGTGAATTTACTATTCAATCTGAATAAGTAAATTAATTAAGGTAAAGAGGTCAGTATTAATACAGTATTGACCTCCTCAATATCCTTTACATTTCTGAGAAAACATATTTTTGTAGACGATGCTGAAAATAATCCCGACGAAAGGTCGGAACTACGAATCTTTTTCACCATTTAAACAGCGGAGTGGAGCGTGAAACGGCAGAACCGAGTGTTTTTACAACCTCCTGCTTCATTGAAACAAACCACGGGTCTGAGCTCATTTAGTCGTGGTGCGCGCACTGCAGAGAGAGGTGGAGACATTAATAAATCAGCAGTTTATCATATCGCTAAAGAAACGGTCCTTAGCGGCTAACAAGATGGCTAACACTTTAGCAGTCTTCTTCCACAGCTGAGACCGACCGTGTCTTTAGCGATATATGATAAACTGCTGATTTAATAATGTCTCCGCCTCTCTGTTCACGTTTCTGAGTGGAGGCTGTCGTGTTTTTACACAAGGATTCAATGCGACACTTTGTAGAGCAACTTAGAGAACGTCTTTATTTCTCATGAACAAGGAAACCCTTTCACAATAAAACCGGATACAGTATATCAAATATATTGTACCACAGAGGCTCACATTTACTGTAGTTCACAAACACACTGACTAAAGTGAAAGCACCTTTCTATCTTATCAAGACACTCAAAGCTCTTTAAAACACAATGTGTGTCCTTATTTACCCATTCATACAGCACTCTACTAGAACTGCACAAAGAATAATCAGTACTTTATCACATTCATACACTGATGGGACTAGGGCTGTGCGATATGACGATATATATCGTGGGGACGATAGAAACGTGTCTATCGTGCTACTTTCCTTCTATCGTCTCTATTGTGATAAATAAGAATAAAAAAATAACTGTCGCAAAGAAGCTTCATATGTGGTTTTGCGAGATGACGGCGCTGCTTTGTTTGACGCACGCGCGGGTTTGCGACACATGCTTTACGTTGTTAAACTCGAGAGCAACAGAGCCGCACGCGCATGAAGCCGGTGTCACAAGGATAAAACAGCTGCACAGGCAGCCCGAGGAAGAACTTTTACCAAAAAGAGGGGGAAGCTCACCTTGTTAGCTTCCATTATTTAGCTCCGCTGAAACTCTGAGACAAAATGGGTCCAGAGGACACGAACCCAGAGTCCAACAGAGTCCGAACTCGGGTCCAGTTAACCAATACAAAACAGACCAGAGACACAACAGAACCAGAATCAAACGCAACGTTTTCTCTTTTCTGTTTTTTGCTTTGTTTACTCCAACTTCAGAGCGGATTTCTTCTTCGTGAGTTTCATTAGCAGCTGTTGTTTTACCGCCACCTGCAGGAATAATTTGGACCAAAGTAGAAAAGGAGTTGTTTGTTTGTTTGTTTGTTTGTTAGTTTATTCATTTTATAATATGAAATACAACAATTAACGTATTCATAATAGAAAAAAATAAAAAATAAAATGAAAGGTAGCAGATGAAGAATAAATCTTATTAAATATGCTCCTTATTCATCTAATAACAGTTCAAACAATATTTTCTATAATAACAAAATAAGTAAATAACTCAGTCAATTTTCAATTCACATATATCACACATTAAATTAGATTAATTTATATTTTTTTAGCAATTCATTTTTTACCAGTTTCTTAAATACAATGAATGATTTGGCTTCCTTAACATTTGTCATTTGTCATTAAGTCATTCCATAATCGTACTCCTTGAATTAAGGTAGATCTTAGGTAGATCTAGTTTCTACTTTGGTCCAAATTTCCTTGTTCTTTTTGTTCACATTCTTATAATTGTAACTATCTGTAGTAAAATAATAAAATAAAAAAACTTTGGTCCAAATTTTTCCTGTGCACACACACATCGTGTTGTATATATCGTGATATATATCGTTATCGTGATATAAAAAAGTCCATATCGTGATATATGATTTTTTCCATATCGCCCAGCCCTAGATGGGACACACATCAGAGGCAATGACACAGCTGCCCTCAGCTGAAGAGGACTATTATTTAATAGTAGGGGTGTAACGGTACGCTAAAATCACATTTCGGTTCGGTTCAACTACAAGGAGAGCTCGGTTCGGTTTATTTTCGGGTTTTTTCGGTACAAATTTTTTTTTTTTTTTTTTTACAAAATAAAGACTTACAAAATGTTTATTTTGAAAATGTGCCAAAAATATGTTTGTATTGTATTGTAGTAATAAATAAAAGTGACCCATTTGGATGATATTTTAAATAAACAGCACTCTACAATAAATAAACTATATACAATCACATCCATCCATCCATCCATCTTCTTCCGCTTATCCGGGGTCGGGTCGCGGGGGTAGCAGCCTAAGTAGGGAGGCCCAGACTTCCCTCTCCCCAGCCACTTGGAGCAGCTCCTCCGGGGGAATCCCAAGGCGTTCCCAGGCCAGCCGAGAAACATAGTCCCTCCAGCGCGTCCTGGGTCTTCCTCTGGGTCTCCTCCCGGTGGGACGTGCCCGGAACACCTCACCAGGGAGGCGTCCAGGAGGCATCCTAACCAGATGCCCGAGCCACCTCAACTGGCTCCTCTCGATGTGGAGAAGCAGCGGCTCTACTCCGAGTCCCTCCCGGATGACTGAGCTTCTCACCCTATCTCTAAGGGAGAGTCCAGCCACCCTGCGGAGAAAACTCATTTCAGCCGCTTGTATCCGAGATCTTGTTCTTTCGGTCATAACCCAAAGCTCATGACCATAGATGAGGGTGGGAACGTAGATCGATCGGTAAATTGAGAGCTTTGCCTTTTGACTCAGCTCTCTCTTCACCACGACAGACCGGTACAGCGCCCGCTTCACTGCGGACGCTGCACCTATCCGCCTATCGATCTCACGCCCCAGTTTTCCCTCATTCGTGAACAAGATCCCGAGATACTTAAACTCCTCCACTTGGGGCAGGACCTCCTCCCCGACCCGGAGAGGGCATGCTACCCTTTTCCGGCTCAAGACCATGGCCTCGGATTTGGAGGAACTGATCCTCATCCCGGCCGCATCGCATTCAGCTGCAAACCGCTCCAGCGAAAGCTGTAGATCACGAGCTGATGAAGCCAATAGGACCACATCATCTGCAAAAAACAGAGAAGCGATTCTAAGGTCACCAAAACGGATCCTCTCAACACCTTGGCTGCGCCTAGAAATTCTGTCCATAAAAGTTATGAACAGAATCGGTGACAAAGGGCAACCTTGGCGGAGTCCAACTCTCACCGGAAACGAGCCTGACTTACTGCCGGCAATGCGGACCAAGCTCTGACACCGGTCGTACAGGGACCTAACAGCCCTTATCAAAGGGCCTGGTACCCCATACTCCCGGAGTACCCCCCACAGAACCCCCCGAGGGACGCGGTCGAATGCCTTCTCCAAGTCCACAAAACACATGTAAACTGGTTGGGCAAACTCCCACGCACCCTCCAGGACCCTGCTGAGGGTGTAGAGCTGGTCCAGTGTTCCACGACCAGGACGAAAACCACACTGCTCCTCCTGAATCCGAGGTTCGACTATCCGACGGACCCTCCTCTCCAGAACCCCTGAATAGACCTTACCAGGGAGGCTTAAGAGTGTGATCCCCCTATAGTTGGAACACACCCTACGGTCCCCCTTTTTAAATAGGGGAACCACCACCCCAGTCTGCCAATCCAAGGGAACTGCCCCCGATGTCCACGCGATATTGCAGAGTCGCGTAAGCCAACACAACCCTACAACATCCAGAGCCCTAAGGAACTCCGGGCGAATCTCATCCACCCCCGGAGCCTTGCCACCGCGGAGCTTTTTAACCACCTCGGCGACCTCAGCACCAGAGATCGGAGAACCCGACCCAAAGTCCCCAGGCTCTGCTTCCTCAGTGGAAGACGTGCCAGTAGGATTGAGGAGGTCTTCGAAGTATTCCGCCCACCGACTCACAACATCCCGAGTTGAGGTCAGCAGCACGCCACCTCCACCATAAATGGTGTTGGTCTCGTACCTCTTTCCCCCCCTGAGACGCCGGATGGTGGACCATAAAAATCTTAATAAATGCAATAACAGTCAGAACCAGAACAATAAGCAGCAACAGACTGTTTACAATCTAACTAATCAAGTTTTTGTCCAGTAGCAGCAGTGTGGCTGTATTTGTCCTCATTACTGTACTCACAACTTCTTCTTGGTGGGACAGGTGGGACTGTGGGAACAGTTCAGAGTTCAGTTCAGTCATCACTTAGCTGCAGGTGGATTTACCTCTGTCACAGACTGGAAATAAAAAACAAAAGAGATTAAAAAAAAACAAGTTAATAAGATTATGATTTAAAAAAAAAGATTATTTAGATAATAATAAAACAATACCTCTTGAACAATTGAATCTCTCACTCTTCATCATCATGGCAGGCAGGGCTTTAATCTGGTCCAGGGCTTGTTGTTGACAACATCAGTTAGTTTTTTCATAAAGAGCTGAACTTTTTGAAGTGTTGACGTGATGAATGTCTCATAGCGACGCTCAGCAACTTTAAAGCCTGCGCATATAACAACGTTCAGACTTAGATTCGAGATTTAAAAACTCATACAGCTTGTGTTATTGCTCGGGACCGCTGTGATTACCTGATGAAGGAGTTTTAATGCAGCTGCTGTTCACGTTCGGATGAAGTAGTTTTAATACAGCTCTTCGGTTCACGTTCGGATGAAGTAGTATTTAATGCAGCTCTTCGTTCACGTTCGGATGAAGTAGTTTTAATACAGCTGCTGTTCACGTTCGGATGAAGTAGTTTTAATGCAGCTCTTCGTTCACGTTCGGATGAAGTAGTTTTAATGCAGCTGCTGTTCACGTTCGGATGAAGTAGTTTTAATGCAGCTGCTGTTCACGTTCGGATGAAGTAGTTTTAATGCAGCTGCTGTTCACGTTCGGATGAAGTAGTTTTAATGCAGCTGCTGTTCACGTTCGGATGAAGTAGTTTTAATGCAGCTGCTGTTCACGTTCGGATGAAGTAGTTTTAATGCAGCTGCTGTTCACGTTCGGATGAAGTAGTTTTAATACAGCTGCTGTTCACGTTCGGATGAAGTAGTTTTAATGCAGCTGTTCGTTCACGTTCGGATGAAGTAGTTTTAATACAGCTGCTGTTCACGTTCGGATGACAGTTTCCAGCGCGTTCACGTGACGTGTTGCTGCTGCGTCACTCAAGCAGCTGCTGCAGAGTCTTCATGAAACAAAGTCCACACAAGCTGCGCGTGCGCTCATCTTTTAACAAGGAGACCGCACGAGATGCTAACGGCTAAATGCTGCGCGTGCCACGCGAAAATAGCTCCGTGCTGAAACACGCCCAGGAAATTTTGTTCCGCGGTGCATATATTCCCCTGTTAAGAACGTTTAATGAGTGAAAAAATAACCGAAACGGTACGCAGTTGGACCGAACCGAACGTGGTGTACCGAAACGGTTCGTAAACCCATTACAACCGTTACATGCCTATTTAATAGGTGTAAATAAATGTCTAAAAAATAAAGTAATGTAATAGTTCATTTTTTAGACATTTATTTTGTAGAGTTACAGCTGTTTGTTAATAAATGTTGCTGTGTGACAACTGGGACAAAGCTTTGACTCAGAAATATATTTTTGTTATTCTTTTATGGAAAGAAAATTATATTGAGATATATATCGTATATCGCGATATGTCACAACAATATCGAGATATGAATTTTTGTCCATATCGCCCAGCCCTAGTTTGAGAGGGGTGTGAAGGAGGCGATTTATGTAAAATGAGAGAAACCATTGTTAAACAGAGGAGGAGGTCTAAGGCCCTGTACACACATAGCTGTTTATCAGTAAAACCGAACAGTTTATCATGCGGTTTGGCCTTTCATTCACACTTGAACTCCGGTTGATGTAACTATGAACGAATAATAACAAAACTCCGACCAAAGTGGAGATTTGAGAATTCTCCGCGTTCGCGTCTGCGTGTGGACTTTCAGAACCGGAGGTTTATGCTCCAGCTGGAGCTGACGTCAAGTGCTTGGAGAAAAAAAGCGCTAAAAAGTCAACATACCTGCTCTGACATGATTCCCAGTCGACATTTTCCTGCGTTTTATTAACTTTGAACTCCAACACGATATTTTAGTAGTTCAACCTTGTAGTCTGTCCACACAAACGAAAGGAAAATAAATAATTAAATAACAGGAAGTCGCGGCTGAGTTGAAGGGTTGTGACTGCACTACACTGCCACCTATGGGTTGGGCATACTCTTTACAACACTCTGTAGTGAAATAAACGGCACATGTAGACAAACATTTTAAATATCCAAACATGTATGGACAGAGATTTTTTTTAGTGTAAATATTCGTTTTTCAAACACCAGGCTACGTGTGTACAGGGCCTAAGATTCCAAATTTCTAAAACTTATAGTGCGGCCCTGGGTTTGGTTCCCAGGCGTCTCACACCTGATGACAACAGAGGAGCCTCGTTTTTGAATTAGACTAACAAGACTTTGAGAGGTCCCTGCTTTTAATGTGTGAGGTGTGACTTGTCAATTTACATACAGTAGGATGTGTGTGTGTTTTCTGTAAGCTCTGTTTTCACACACTGAACTTTGAATGGGTCACAGGTACGTGTTGTAATGAAATAATGGCGTATGCGGCCACCAAATGTAATGAAATAATGTGGCGTAAGGTATTTAAACACTTATAAAACCAACATTATTGTAGATGCGCCGGTCTGAGCAGATTTTATCCTGCACAAACTGCCACCAATGCGCGAGTTCTTCCTTTTTCCGATACTAAATTGCTTTTACTGTAATTAGGAAAAATGTAACTTCACAAGGGAATCCAACTTATGTTGGTCTACCAGAAAATAGACCTTTTATTGAAACTATCACAAAATTACATTAAACATTTGTATCGATATTAGCTCTGATTTAATAACTACGTTGACAAGAATTCAAATTAAAACAAACAGACAGTTAGAAACTTAAACTGTTGGCACATTACTTGACAGATTAAAGCTTATGAAAAATAAGAAAATAGGAGGAAGAAGATGAATGAAAGCTAAGTTAACGGAAGTTAATTATTTTGAAAACAACCAGAGTGGCACCTTCCCATACGGATCCGGCTGTACCTCCGACACGTGCAGCATACAAACAAGCCTCTTTACCTGGTGACGATAGTCCCTTGGAGGTGAGGACAGAGAAGTTGGTGGACACTAACGGACTGTGTTGTCCCGTTGAGGTCCAGTCGACTTCGTGCGTGTATGACTGGATCAGACGAGCCAGGAGCACGCTTTCACCGGCAGGAACAGGACCAGCTACTGGCTGAACTTTCAAAGTAAAACTTCAGAAAACAAATTCTTTCAGAAATGAGTGAAAGGATCACAGTAAGGCTTTACTATGATTCCAGCTGAGACGTGGGTCGAGTTGACATATGACCGGTGACTGGTCATATGTCAATATGACAGCTCCACAGTGACTGGTCTGAATGACTATAGATGGCCCTCACCCCGATAGTCGCTAAATGTTTTGAGAAACTGGTCATGTCCCACATCAAGACAGCCGTCAACATCAGCGAGGACCCTCATCAATATGCATACCGTGAGAACCGATCAACAGAGGACGCCATCTCCTCTGTGGTCCACACTGCTCTCACCCACCTGGATCAGAAGGACTCATACGTGCGTCTGCTCTTTGTGGACTTCACATCTGCCTTCAACACCATGATCCCCCAAACTCTGATAGACAAACTATCCACACTTGGACTAAGCCCCTCCATCTGTAACTGGGTACTAGACTTCTTAACAAACAGACCACAGTCCGTGAAGATCCACAACTTCTCCTCTTCCACCATCACCCTCAGCACTGGCTCTCCTCAAGGATGTGTGCTGAGCCCTCTTCTGTTCACTCTGCTCACATATGATTGTACAGCCACACTTCCAGGCTGTCATATTGTTAAGTTTGCAGATGATACAGCTGTGGTGGGATGCATCACAGATAATGATGAATCCAGCTACAGACAGGAGGTGGAACATCTGGAGAGCTGGTGCAAAGAGAACAACCTTCACATGAATGTGAAGAAGACGAAGGAGATGATTGTGGACTTCAGAAGGAACAAACACACCCACACCTAGGGCTGGACGATATGGCCCAAATTTTTATCACGATATAGTTCTTAATTTCGGTCGATATCGATATAATTCGATATCGATATAAACAATATAAAAGCCTAAAAAAACCTATAAACTATACAAATAAATTGATGTTCACCTTGTATTTGTATTTAGCCTCCAAAAAGATGGAAATCACCATCAAATAAACATAAAATTCTCAACCCAATAATTCTGTCGGGTCAGAATAAAAATAACAAAATCAATTACATTATTGTATAAAGTGAAATAGTTTTTGAATGACAAAGTTTTGAATATATTGTATAATGTAATGATTGTTCCATATTTAATCTGTTGTATTGAAGTTTGGGGAAAAGCATGCAAAACTTTTACAAATCCTATTTTTATTTTACTAAAAAGAGCTGTAAGAATTATTATTAGGAAGTGCTATGGTCACCCAACAAATATATTATTTCATCAATTGAAATTATTAAAATGTTATGATTTGGTTGAACATAGTATTTTACAAGTCATATATAAAACTAAAAAAAATATTACCCCCAAATATTCAATTACATTTTGTTTAAAAAGTTATTAAACCCTGAAGGGAATGTAAATGTTTGTAAAATCTTCATTTAGAACTAGTGTGAAGGAGCTGAGTTGTAAATCAGGAAACAGGATTGTGTTGACTTGATATCATCATAAACATTTATAAAACTATTTATATGTTTTAAAAGATGATTAAATCAAAGTTGTTGGGAAGGTGTGGTGCAGGTGAAGTGAAGGTTGTTGTTTGTAGTTATTTTGTATTTTTTAAACAAGGGGCAGATATAACACTATTTTCGTCTTTCTGCACCTTTTCATTCAGTGTTTTTCTTTCTTTTTATTCTGATGAATCTGTTTTATTTTCAATTAAAAAAAACATGTCGCGCTGGGGCTGTTTGTTTACGTCGTAGTTTCAGGGAAACGTTGGCTCAAACTTTATTCTTCATCTTCTGACTCTCATCATATTCTATCGAGTGGAAACTCTTCAGATTAAACAAGTACAGTAGATGTTTCCACCGCTAGTTAGAACGACTCTCCGTCACGTTTTGAAAAATAAAGAAACCGAGTAGGACTCGCTGCAGAAGAAGCCTGCAGTTTAACAAAACCGAACTACGTCCACACCGACGAATTAGTCTTTCCTCTCATCAGTGATGTCGTCTGCTTTCTCTTCGCTTGTGAAACTTTGTTCAGTCACATTCTGACGGTCATGAGCACTCGTTTGACTCGTTTTGAAGCGAAAACAACGCGCTTTGGAGACTAGCTTAGCTTTTAGCCTGCTACCGCTAACGCCTGCTGCTGGAGTGAGCGCTGCGTAACAACGACGTCACCACGCACGTTTTGTGTCACAGCTTTTTCTGTCCGGGCGCGTTGTTGAAGCAGCCGCTTCAACCCGAACAGAAAGAGAAAAACGTCAGTGAAAAGTTGTAAAATCCTATCGAAATATCGAAAATATGCTTAAACTTCATATCATCGTTATTGAATAAAAGTATATCGCGATATTTATCGTTATTGAATTATCGTCCAACACTACCCACACCCCACTGTATATAGGTGGATCTGCGGTGGAGGTGGTCTCCAGTTACAAGTACCTGGGTGTACACTTGAATGATAACCTCAGCTGGAGCAATAACACCACCAGCCTGATCAAGAAAGGTCATCAGAGACTCTACTTCCTCAGACGGCTGAGACGAGCCGGTCTGAGAAGCTCAGTCCTCACCTCGTTCTACAGGTGTGCAGTGGAGAGCGTCCTGTGCTCCAGCATCAACGTGTGGCATGGAGGCTGCACAGTTGCAGAGAGGAAAGCTCTACAAAGAGTGGTGAAGGCTGCACAGAAGTCTGTGGGAGTCAGTCTCCCCACCATCACAGACATCTACACCTCCAGATGCAGAAAAAGAGCCACCTGCATCATGAAAGACCTCACTCACCCAGCACACTCACTCTTTGCACCACTCCCCTCGGGACGGAGGTTGAGGAGCATCAAATGTAGAACCACTAGACTGAGGAACAGCTTCTACCCTGAGGCTGTCAGACTCATGAATAAATAAATAATAAGAATAAACACTGCAAAATGTCACATCATGTTGATACTGATCTGTTTCTTGTTGCTGCGTTCATCTGTGACTATCTGCGTTCATCTGTGACCATCTGCTCATGTTCGTGCTGCTGTTTATAATGATGTTTTTCTACTACATTAGGGCTTAGTGTATTACTAGCTGATGTCTCTCTTAGTTAATCCTAGATGTTATTATTGTTTTTCTCTTGCATTTGTTGTTGGATGTAACTGGGACCCTGTGTACATAATCTCGTTTTCAACACATGTACTACATGCGGTGCAAATGACAATAAATTCTCTCTGACTCTGACTCTGACGTCTCCAGCTTTTCCAGAGGAGAGAAACCAGTTGTCAGTTAGTTCTCTCCAAAAAACCAAAGAAAAAATGCAGGAAGTGCCCTTTAAGAAGGGGGTGTGACTTAGTCACATACTTCCTGCTGATTGGCTGTCCATCACTAGAGAAGGAGTGAC
>JBBPBX010046387.1:12612-26615 GCA_038048925.1 Garcialebias charrua | reverse complement strand
TGGTGAAAGTCACAAAACCAGTCCGCAAGCAGATACGAGTGTGGCCAGAGGGGTCTTCAGAGGCACTCCAGGACTGTTTTGACACCACAGATTGGGGTATGTTCAAAGAAGCTGCTACCACAAACAACAACACATGTCTCCAGGAGTACTCAGACACTGTATGTTCATACATCGCCAAGTGCATTGATGATGTTACCAACCTCAAAACCATCACTGTTCGGGCTAATCAGAAGCCATGGCTGACAGCTGAGGTTCACAGACTCCTGAAAGCCAGGAATGCTGCCTTCAAAGCGGGAGATCAGGTGGGCCTGAAGGCAGCCAGAAAGAACCTGGATCAAGGCATCAGAGAGGCCAAGGAGCAGTATTCCAGGAAAATAGCTCACCGTTTCAAGGACAGCAAGGATACACGCAGTCTGTGGCAGGGAATACAGACCATCACAGACTACAACCCCCCCCCAGACCTGTGACAGCTCAACCTCTACGCTGAATGAACTGAATGAGTTCTTCGCTCGGTTTGAGGCAAGTAACAGCACACCTGCACATAAATTCCCCCCCTCTCCTGATGGCCAGGTGCTGGCGCTGTCCTCAGACAGCGTAAGGCGATCATTTATCAAGATTAATGCCCGGAAGGCCTCTGGTCCTGACAACATACCTGGTCGTGTGCTGAAGGACTGTGCAGGGGAACTCGCAGCGGTCTTCACGGACATCTTTAACATCTCACTGAGCCAGGCCATCGTCCCCACCTGTTTCAAAGCCACCACCATCATCCCTGTCCCAAAGAAGGCAACGCCCGCATGCCTCAATGACTATCGCCCAGTAGCACTCACCCCCATCCTGATGAAGTGCTTTGAACGGCTAGTCATGAAAAGCATCACATCTGTCCTCCCTGCCTCCCTGGATCCCTTCCAATTTGCATACCGACCTAATCGCTCAACCGACGATGCCATCTCCTCTGCCCTCCACACAGCTCTCACACATCTGGACACGAAGGACTCTTATGTTAGAATGCTGTTCATCGACTTCAGCTCGGCATTCAACACCATCATCCCCCAACAGCTCATCCATAAACTGGACAGTCTGGGGCTGAACACCTCAATGTGTAACTGGCTGCTAGACTTCCTGACCGGGAGACCACAGACAGTACGGATCGGGAGTAACACATCTAGCACCATCACATTGAACACAGGGGCCCCACAAGGATGTGTGCTGAGCCCCCTTCTATTCACCCTGCTAACACACGACTGCACACCATCGTACAGCTCCAACCACTTCATCAAGTTTGCGGACGACACAACAGTGGTAGGTCTCATCAGCAACAACGATGAGACGGACTACAGGAACGAGGTGAGCCGCTTGGCCTTGTGGTGCGGACACAACAATCTCACTCTCAACGTGGAGAAGACAAAGGAGATTGTTGTGGACTTCAGGAAGAGGGATGCACAACATGCCCCTCTGACCATCAACAGCACCGCAGTGGAGAGAGTGGACAGCACCAAGTTCCTGGGAGTGCACGTCTCAAAGGACCTGTCCTGGAGCAGGAACACTGCAGCACTGGCCAAGAAGGCTCACCAGCGCCTCTACTTTCTCCGCAAGCTGAAAAGGGCTGGAGCTTCAACCTCCATCATGTGCACCTTCTACAGGGGAGCCATAGAAAGTGTCCTGACAAGCTGCATCACGGTGTGGTTTGGTGCATGCACTGCATCCTGCCGCAAGAGCCTCCAGCGCATCGTGAAAGCAGCTGAGAAGATCGTCGGCACCTCCTTGCCCTCACTGCAGGACTTACACAGCAAACGCCTCACTCGGAAAGCCCACTGCATGGCAGGTGATCCCACACACCCACTACACAGCTGCTTCAGACTGCTGCCATCAGGGAGGAGACTGAGGAGTCTCCAGGCTCGTACCAGTAGACTGAGAGACAGCTCTGTTCATCAGGCAGTCAGAATGCTAAACACTCTGCCTGCTCTGCCTCCCCTCCCATTTGAACTGCCTTAACACAAAAAACTTTCTCACACATTATCACTCAACACAAAGATTTTAACACTGGACTCTGTGTCATCAAACGGGTTATTCACTAAACTCTCGGTCATGTGCTCATTCAGTTTGCACTACTTCTCATATTTGCACTAATGTTTGTATTACATTACTGCCTATAGTCATACTACTGTTTACATTCACTGTTTACATTTATTAATACTGTTTACATTTATTACTACTGCTTTACATTTATTATTACTGTTTACATTTACACTACTTTTATCTACACTACTGCAGATACATATACAGCATTCTCTGACTAGCCTTATCTAAGGATGCCAAATGTGCCTTATGTGCCTTACTTCATATGCCACTTTGCCTCTATACCAACATCAACTACCTCATACATATACTGTGTACATTAACTTATATGCTGCTGTGCCACTCTTTGCAAATGTCAACGCTAGAAACTTCAGTTTATTTTATAGATATACGTTTTATACTTTTTATACTACTATGCAAAAACTCAGGACAGTATTACACTTTTATTATTTCATTTTATGCTTATGTTCATTGGGTGTTTGGTGTTTTAGGGGTGTTTGGTGTTTCAGTGTTGGTGTAAATTTTCATACTTTTATACTATTATGAAAAAACTCAGGACAGTGTTACACTTTTTTACTATTTTATGCTTATGTTTATTAAATGTTTTAGTGTTTAGTGTTTAGATGGTTACTGTTGCACCGAGGGACTGAGAGAAACGCAATTTCGGTCCTGTGTATGTCCTGTACATATTGCAGTTCTGACAATAAAGTTGACTTTGACTTTTGACTAGAAGTATGCATAATTATGTTTGTAGTAAAGTAAAGTAAAAGTTTGATCATGTTTTTATTTGTATATATCAGGTGTATCCATTTGTATAAAACTATCATTAATAAAACATGGTTCATCTTCACCTTGTTTGAGGCATCAGTGTGAAAAGAGAATGGGAGTGTTCTGCTTCCACTTTTCAATTTTTGGACAACTTCTATCATATTCTGTTATCATTATTTTAGTAATACAAGTTCATAATATAAATAGAATTGTGAGGGTCCAGACTTAAATAAGGACAAAGGTGTTCAAAAATCCGCCAAATAATTCAATTTAATAGTTCCAAAAATAAACTAACAAATAATTAAATTTCAATGAAAAATAAATCAAAAGATAATAACAAATTTGGGCCCAACTTAAACAGGTCAACTGAAGTCTAACAAGGAGGAATGATTCCAGATTAGATTTTAAATAACTGATTTATGGGGAAGAAAAATGATCTATTTTACTGTGATTATGTTATTTCAACAACCTAGTAAACAAAACAACTTGATATTATATATGCATGTTATAATATACAGGGAACCCGGGAGTTACGAACGAGTTCCGGACCTAAGGACCGTTCGCAGTTCGATTCTGCCGTAGCTCGGGGGTGAAAATAACGTCTTGTTCGTAGGTCCTGATTTCGTTCGTACGTCGCGGAAATAACGCTAACGGAGCGCCGCACAAAAATTTATCGGCATGAGACTGAACAAGCGGACATACTGGGCCATAAACATGCACAGAACTTTATTTACAAACACTTATCTAACACATTACACCACACATTCATCCATAAACACACACAGTAACTGTACAGCATGTACAGTAGTGTGCAGTAATGTTAAACATTGCTATTCAGCATAGCACATTCAATACTGTAAAATTATTACAGAATAAAATAATTAATTAATACAGAATAAATAAAAATATAATTTCTTACTTTGAGATGGTCAAAGCCGACATCTTAGGTTGCCATGCGTTGATGTTGTCGGGCCGAGCAGCGCGGCGGCTCGGCGAGCGAACCACGGCAGCTGCTCGAGGCCTGTGTTAGCTTCTGCTAGCTGCGTGTTAGCCAGGCCATGAGCTGGTGTTCGCGCGGCGGTGGGCGCATGACTGAGCGATCGGCGATCGATCCGCGGCTGCTGCTCCAGGCTGAGACGTCCACAGAGTTCACAGAGCGATTCCAGCTAGTAATTTATCCATATGAGGCAATCCTGGAACAAACACAGTCCTCACAGCCAGCTGCCGGGACAACAGACCTACCTAAAAAGGCTGCCGGGGCATTTCCTGGAACGTCCGGAAGTTACGCAATTATGTTTATGTTTATTAAATTTGTTCATTTTTTTTACAAAAGAAACAATACAAGACAATCCCATAAATGATAATGTACAAAATATAAAAAAATGAAAGGTAGCAGAAAGAAGAATAAATCTTATTATATCTGCCCCTTTTTTCCAACAATCAGATTAAACAATAATAATCTTCAACCAACAGTACAAAATGACTAACTCTTTCTAATTTTCTAACTAATACAATACACATTACGCTATTTCATTTTTTTTTAACACATTCGTTTTGATCATTTTCTTAAATGTAAACATTGACTTGGCATTTTTAACTACATTCTCCAAGCCATTCCATAATCTAATTCCCTGGATTGAGGTAGAACGTCCCTTCAAACTAGTTCTGAATTGTGGTTTTACAAACATCTCTGTCCCCTTAACCCTCTGGGGTCTAAGGTCTAAATGTCCGTTTTGTTATAAATTTGTATTTACCCTTATATTTCCATCATAAAAACTATTTATCTGGCCTTGTTTGGTATTGTTGTTTTTAGGACAACCTCATCTTCATGATTTTACAGTCTTTGTTTCATTTTGACAAAATGCATGAGCACATTGGAGCAAAAAATAACATAAAAAATGAAATCCGTGTTAGTAAAATATTGATATGTTTACTATGAAACTCACAAAAATATTTAATGAACCATTTTGACAGCCTAAAATGAAAATTTCATTGGTATATTTTAAGAACTTGTATACAAACTTAGTAAAAAACGAATTAGTATACATATTTTCACATCATAAAGTGGGCAATTTCCATGCGTGTTTTTACCAGTATTTACACTGACTATGGACCTTACCAAGCTCCGCCCACAGGGCCGCGTTTCATTGGCTAATGCCCATAACACGTCACAGCGCAGCTTCCACGTGCGTGCCGGTCTCACAAAACAAACGCTACGGTAGCGTTTGTGAGACCGGCACCACATGCTACTTACATTGCTAGCTAGCATACGTGCAGAATTTTTTTGCGTCAGGGCTGGAAAAATGCTCCTCCACCGTCAGTGGGGTATCTGTACAGGAGATTTCAGGTACCCTGACCGTATTTGTGGAAGTAAAATTCACCGTTTCCCTACATGTGAAACTGAATGCCTTGCTTGGATCAAAGCCTGTGCACGACCACAAAATTGAACAATTATTTCTTTCACCAGCAGAGAAGGGTTGACCTGCTTTTGAAACCTGCTAGTTAACAACACGCGGTCACGATGAGAGAAAGCCACAGTTCACTGAACGTCCTGGAAGTTGGGAAGAAACAGCTCTGCTAACGCCACATGAGCTAGCTAACACAACGAGCTCTACTGTCGATTTCACCTAAAACTGCACAAAATCGTGACACGAAGGCTGGATTTTAACTAACACACCGGACGGCTGAGCTCGTTAGCCCTCACAAAAGTCGCTGTCGGCGTGTTTAGCAGCTAAAGCAGCAACGGCTAACCAACCACTTAAGGAATGAATGGAGATTACAGTTAGCATTAGCTTTGCGACCAAGGCACACAAACTTTTGCCAACAATAGAAATCGCTGATTTCAAAAGTAACCCTCAAAACCATGAATGCCTGACTTACCCAGCCTTGCAGAACAATAGGCATCAGTGATCCTGTCCACAGCTGTAATAATGCTGAGCCTGAGCGTGTGAGGAGCTGATGTTTTTCCTCATCAGACAGTAGCATTAGCGGTGACGCGCACGCTGTTGGAGGCATCGCGTGGATCAAACAACTTGATAACGTCCCAAAAAAAATAACATGAACTTGTTGGTTCCCCTGTCCATTGTCATGGCTGATATTTTGTTGGAATCTGGCAGAAATGATACACTATTCGACTCAGAAATACCCTGCTGAGTCAGTCGACGCCATGTTTTCCATTGACACCAATGCAGCGCTTGGGAGACGTGCAGCCATGTTGGAGCTTAGGGGGCGTTTCTGGGCGGAGCTTGGTAAGGTCCATCGTGTGAAAACAGTATCTTCATCACAAATTCTCTGTGTTTTTTTCCCTTTCATTCTGAAAAACAGACCAAAAACGACTCCAAAACTCTGCAGACACACTGCTGCTGTGTTTCTGTGAGCAGAAATCAACATGGAGGAACATGGAGGAAAAAACGGTTCTGATTGGTTGCTTCACAATGTGGTGTGTTCAGGGAAACTCCAAAATTATATTTTCGTTTTGAATTCATTGACTTTTTGTAATAAAAAATCAACTGATTGCTCGCACAGGGGCGCAATACTCGAACTGAAATTATCTGTCACATTTCTGGTGTTATTTTGAAGGAAATACACAACAAAATCAATATAAAAACACCACTTTACAAAGATTGGAGTCTCTGCTGTCCAATAGACTTGAATGCAACACTTCACGTTCTATGCTTTGTTTAAAGAGGCTATTTATAGACATAACGTCCAGCCCGCATCTTTGCGGGCTTAGACCTCAGAGGGTTAAGATTATAACAACTTTGTCTTTTAACAAAATGCATTTGGATATTTAAAGGTAATGTATTATTTTGAGCCCTATACGTAACTGATAAAATATTATAGTCTACCAAATCATGGAACTTCAATAACTTCAGTTGATGAAATAATGTACTTGATGGATGACGGTAATGTTTTCTAGTGATAATTCTTACAGCTCTTTTCTGTAATACAAAAATAGGCTTTGTGATTGTTTTACACGCTTTCCCCCAAACATCAATACAATAGATTAAGTGTGGAACAATGATTGTGTTATACAACAAATACAGAGCTTTATCATTCAATAGGTCTCTGACTTTGTACAGTACTGCAATCGATTTAGCTATTTTTATTCTTACAGAATTTATGTGTTGTTTCCATGTCAGTTTGTCATCAATGATAACACCCAAAAACTTCACCTCACTCACTCTACAAATCTCAACATCCTCAATTTTGAGTGGAACATCAACAGTTTTCTTTTTATTACTGAATATCATGTAATTAGTTTTTTCTAGATTTAATGATAATTTATTTATTTTAAACCAAGTTTGTATCTTGACAAATTCTGTCTTTATCAATTCCAACATTTGTTCTATATCTTCACCTAAACAGAAAAATGTGGTATCATCAGCAAAAAGTACACATTTAAGGAGTCCTGACACATTTACCAAGTCATTCACATATAAAATAAATAGCTTTGGTCCAAGTACAGAGCCTTGGGGAACTCCACATGTGATATTACAGAGGTCAGATCTTACATCATTTATTTGTACAAATTGTTTCCTATCTTTCAAGTAGCTAGATACCCACTGTAATGCTGGTCCTCTAATACCATATTTGTTCAATTTTTCAAGGAGAATGGTGTGATCAATAGTATCAAATGCTTTTTTAAATCAACAAAAATACTGATACAATATTGTTTTTGATCGACAGCAGTAGTTATTTGTTCCATTAATTCCATGAGAGCCATTGATGTAGAGTTTTTTGCTCTAAACCCATACTGACTGTTGCTTAGAATATTTTGTTTATCTATAAATTGATCTAGTCTGTTCACAAATAGTTTTTCAAGAATTTTTGAAAACTGTGGTAACAAGGATATAGGTCTATAATTGTTGAACACACATTTATCACCATTTTTAAAAAGAGGAACTACCTTAGCTACTTTCATATTATCTGGAAATATTCCTGTTGAAAATGATAAATTACATATATATGTAAACGGCTCAATAACATGGCTCATTATGTCCTTTACAAACATCATATCCATGTCCACCCAGTCTTTTGATCTCTTGTCTGTAAGATTTTTTACTACATTCATTATTTCCTCTTTGTTAGTTCCATTTAGAAAAATACTATTTGCACAACCTGTAATTGAATGGATCACATTATTATCTACCTTTGGTATTTTAGCTGCAAGGCTTGATCCAACATTCACAAAATATTGATTAAATCCATTTACAATTTCATTTTCATCATGAACTTCATCGTTGTCTTTTACAAAATATTTTGAAATACCAGTTTTTGCTTTATGATTCTTCAGAACACTATTCATTACTCGCCATGTTGCTTTCATATCACCATTACTTTTATCTAATAATTTACTATAATATTCTTTCTTATGTTTCCTTATAATCCCTACTAATTTATTTTTATACTTTTTATATTTTTCTTCAGCGCTCTGACTTCGCAATTTCAAGAAACATGAATACAAATAGTTCTTTTTTTTTACAAGCATTTCTCAACCCTTTTGTCATCCATGGTTGGTCAACCATATTTCTCTTTGTGTAATTTGTTTGCACACAATTTTTTTCATACAGAGCTTCCAAGATATTCATAAATTATGAATGAAACTATTATTAAAAATTATGATAAAAACTTATCATTTTTATTAAATATTATTTATAAAGCCTTTAAAACAACCACAGCTGCAACAAAGTGCTGTACACATGAAATTAATAACATTTAAACAAAAAAACAAAAAAACAAAAACAAAAAAAAATTCATATTTTTATGAAATTATTAAATATGATACGTTCGTAGGTCCGGGTTGCCGTAGGTCGCGGGCGCCGTAGGTCGGGGGTTACCTGTAATGTGATACGATAAATAAGACTGACTTATCTAATAAGTATTAGACATATGATTATTTTATTATTAACTTTGTGGTGCCCAGCCCACTAAACACAGGGATAACAGTTATATTTGTACTTTTTATCTGTAGAACAAGAGAGTTTACAGGCTGTCATAACACTGACCGTCATTATTTAACCTTGCATTATTAGCTTGGGTCATGGGTCTTCCATGGCACATTTTTATCTGTATAAATACTTAATAATTCAATGTTAATAGGAGCTGGTTACAGTACTTGCAAGGGGCTTTGTTTTCATTCTCCAGATCAATATAGTACAGTGTTAAGAAATAGTATAACACCACCAGTGACATTTACAGTATTTAGTATATAAAATTATTAATATTTGATCATTTTTTATAAGCAAATTGAAATAAATGTTGCCATCAGAGTCCAATACGATAACCAGGCGGCTAGCGCTAGCATGCTAACAAACAAACAAAGAAAAAAACAAACTCTCACTTCCCACTTGCAGTCAGCTGAAGGCTTTTTTCATAGAGCCATCTAAAATCTGAGAGGCATATCAGTCAGAAATGCAAATAGATATTAGATAAAGGGCTTTTAATTATTTAAAACGTACCTGAGCAAGCCTGCTTGAGTCACTGCACAGCTCTGTAATCCCAGACAAAAAAAAAAAAAACTGGACCGGAAGTACATTGTTCTGTACGTTCAGCTCACGTTGGACTCTTCAGGGCGTAGAAAACTGCGCCCAGAAGAGTCCCATTGTTTTGTAATGTGGTGGCATAAGTACGCATGCGCCAGTTATAATTAGAGTCAATGGATCAGATAAGAGCACCCCAAAACCGGAAATACGTCACCAATCAGAAAACTTTATTTGAAACAAACAATATAACTCATCATTACTCATAAACCATTTATCCTACACAACAAAAAACATATATGCATATATTTCGAAATATTTTTATGTTATTATTTCAATTTTGATATGGGCTTTTAGGTCCCTGTACGACCGGTGTCAGAGCTTGGTCCGTATCGCTGGCAGTAAGTCGGGCTTGTTTCCGGTGAGAGTTGCCCTTTGTCACCGATTCTGTTCATAACTTTTATGGACAGAATTTCTAGGCGCAGCCAAGGTGTTGAGAGGATCCGTTTTGGTGGCCTTAGAATCTCTTCTCTGTTTTTTGCAGATGATGTGGTCCTATTGGCTTCATCAGATCGTGATCTACAGCTTTCGCTGGAGCGGTTTGCAGCTGAATGTGATGCGGCCGGGATGAGGATCAGTTCCTCCAAATCCGAGGCCATGGTCTTGAGCCGGAAAAGGGTAGCATGGCTCTATTCAACCTCTGCTCGACTGCCTGGCTGACATCAGGGACTGGATGGCTTTAAATTTCTTAAGCTTCAACGATAAGAAGTCGGAAGCCATATTGTTCCTATGACACAAGCTCAAACCACTGCATTGACCTGTCTGCTCTACCCCTGTCTGAAAAACAAAAAGTCACAAATCTGGGAGTGATAATCAGAGTCAGAGAGTCAGAGAGTCAGAGAGTCTTTATTGTCATTTGCACCGCATGTGGTACATGTGATGAAAACGAGATTATGTACACGGGGTCCCAGTTACATCCAACAACAAATGCAAGAGAAAAACAGTAATAACATCTAGAATTAACTAAGAAAAACATCAACTAGTAATACACTAAGCCTAATATAGTGGAAATAAACAGCAGCACGAACATGAGTTTGTATGAGCAGATGGTCACAGATGAACACAGCAACAAGAAAACAGATCAGCATCAGCATGATGTGATATTTTGCAGTGTTTATTTTTTATTTTATTTTTATTTATTCATGAGTCTAACAGCCTCAGGGTAGAAGCTGTTCCTCAGTCTAGTGGTTCTACATGATAATGGATCCTTCCATGAAACTCAACAGTCATGTAAACATGATCGTCAAATCCTGTTTTTTCCAGCTGAGGCGTCTGTCTAAGCTGAAGCCCATATTATCCAAAAAGCACCTGGAGACAGTGATTCACGCATTCATTACATCTAGGCTTGATTACTGCAATTCACTTCTGTTTGGCGTCAGTCAAGCCACCATTGCACGATTACAACTGGTTCAGAACGCAGCTGCCCGATTTTTAACCAGCACACGCAAAAGAGAGCACATTACACCAGTCTTGGCCTCCCTTCACTGGCTACCGGTTCATCTTCGAATCCAATTCAAAATTCTCATGTATGTCTACAAATCGCTGAACAGTCTCGCCCCCGCCTATCTCTCGGATCTGATACACCCATATGTCCCTCCACGTGCTTTGAGGTCAGAGGATCAGGTACTCTTAATAGTTCCAGAAACTCGCCTTAAGCGCAGGGGTGACAGGGCGTTCTCTGTAGCAGGCCCAAGACTCTGGAACGAGTTACCGCTGCTCATCAAACAGGCCCCCTCCCTCTCGGTTTTCAAATCCCGGTTAAAAACTCACTACTACTCCATTGCTTTCAATGCCAGCTGATTTGTATTGGATCGTTTGATTTATGATCTGCAATGTTTTTATGTTTTTCGTGTTGTACTTCATTGTCTGTGTTGCCTGTTGCGTGTTTGTTTGTCCAGCACTTTGTGTGGACTTGTTCCTGTTTAAAGTGCTTTATAAATAAAATGGTATGGTATGGTATGCCTTCTCTAGGTCGGGGAGGAGGTCCTGCCCCAAGTGGAGGATTGCGACTAAACCCAAAATTAACTTTTTTTAGCTGATAAACTCCCTAGAATGTGTTTGAAATATTATCTAGCACTATGGCTGTGTTTATTTTCACATAATTGTGCATATCTGTGTAAATTGGCAATATTTGGCAATATTTGGTCTAAAACTGTGTTTACGGTAGTCCTTTGGGTTGAACAGAGGTTATTGCACCTTAATTTTCATATTGGTCAGGACTGTTCACTCTGATGTGTCTTGTACACTCTGATGTCACAAAGGTGGTTCAAGCAGAGCCAATCCCCTGCAGAGATGAGAAGTGCATACCTTATATGGAAGTGCTGCATTTCACTCCTGACAAGCGGTTTTATTTTTCTTTTCATTTTCATTTTTTTAGGCCTTTGGTTTTGGATGGAATGGATAAATACATCTACATGTTTATTCTTTGTTGTTGCTTGGTGTATGTTGTTGGCTAGAGGTTTAATTTGTTTTAGGTTGTTGCAGGTGGAGGCGTGAACAAAAGCACAACTCTACCTCCACCCCTCCTTGTCTCTCGACACGCCCATTTTCAGGGAGATTTTGGAAGGAGGAGTTACCGATCCACAGGGGTTTAGTCGCACTTTAAGTATCTCGGGGTCTTGTTCACGAATGAGGGAAAACTGGAGCGTGAGATCGATAGGCGGATAGGTGCAGCGTCCGCAGTGAAGCGGGCGCTGTACCGGTCTGTCGTGGTGAAGAGAGAGCTGAGTCAAAAGGCAAAGCTCTCAATTTACCGATCAATCTACGTTCCCACCCTCATCTATGGTCATGAGCTTTGGGTTATGACCGAAAGAACGAGATCTCGGATACAAGCGGCTGAAATGAGTTTTCTCCGCAGGGTGTCTGGACTCTCCCTTAGAGATAGGGTGAGAAGCTCAGTCATCCGGGAGGGACTCGGAGTAGAGCCGCTGCTTCTCCACATCGAGAGGAGCCAGTTGAGGTGGCTCGGGCATCTGGTTAGGATGCCTCCTGGACGCCTCCCTGGTGAGGTGTTCCGGGCATGTCCCACCGGGAGGAGACCCAGAGGAAGACCCAGGACACGCTGGAGGGACTATGTTTCTCGGCTGGCCTGGGAACGCCTTGGGATTCCCCCAGAGGAGCTGCTCCAAGTGGCTGGGGAGAGGGAAGTCTGGGCCTCCCTACTTAGGCTGCTACCCCCGCGACCCGACCCCGGATAAGCGGAAGAAAATGGATGGATGGATATTTCAATTTTTTTTTTTCAAGTATTCAATGTGAACTGGTCCAGAACTTTCAGTGGGGCGGTGCCCTGGCGCCCTCTATTGGCCGGCCGCCATACAGCTCTCAGACTGAAGAAGTCTTTCGGATGAAAAACGAAACGTTTCTACTTTTTTTTTTGAACGTCCAGAGGACCAGACTAAACTTTTTTAGATTTTTCCATCTGTATTATTGAGCATGCATCAGGACAGTGTTACAGGCAGTTATTTGTGGCTGCCATTCAACTTGTTTATCTCCTTTTAGCATTTCAGTGGTGATGCAAAAAATTTTCTACTCAGCATTTTCCTGAACAGACGGAACGAAAAGCATCAAATTAAAGATTTAAAGTGAAGCACTAAAAGCTGAGCAGAGTGTGAACAGTGAACATCAGGTCCAGCTCGTCCTTTTTTGTAAAGGTCACATTACAACTCATAGTTGTTATTATCGCCTGTTGTGGCAGGGGGCGGGGCTAGGATCCCGGCCTCGCGCTGATTGGTCGTCGTGTCCTCCCACGAGCCACACACGCTTCCGTTTGGTGCGTACGCGCATGCGCAGCGACCCCTCTCTCCTCTGATATTTTATTTACTCCGGAAACCCAAGATGGCTCCTGTGAATGTCTCAGCCCCAAAGCGGAGCGAGGATGAGAGCAGCTGCTGAAGAACTACTTTCCCTCGACCGTCGCCCCCAGGAGTTCAACCTGAATGCTGCGGAGGAGGCTCTGACTCCCGCACAGGCCCCGAGCAGCCGCCGGAGCTTCGCGGAGACCTCCCAATCCAACAATTTGGAGTAGTTTCAAGAAGTAGCTGTTGTCGGTGTCGCGCGAGGCTTCTCCTACAAATGGCCGAACCGAGAAAAGTGCAGCTTGTCAGCCTCTCGGCCTTCACCGCTGGAGCAGTGGCGGAGTCCAGGAAGCGCCACCGGCTGGAGGAAGAGGCCGACTTCAACTCGGACAGAGCCGGGGAAGAGGTGGAGGCGGCCGGCGGAGCAGGACACACCGCCGAGAGGAGGACGACCCTCCGGCTCGACCTGTCCCTGACCGAGCCGGACGAGCTCTGCTCCGCCGAGTTCAACTATGGAGAACTCCTCCACAAGCTGCAGGTAGGAGCTCTGCTCTGTGAGGAACATCTGGTCCAGCTGCTGGAGCTGACCCGCAGCTGCTGACTACTGGAGAGTTTCATGGACACGGTGTCGCTGCGGGTGGAGGGTGGAGGCAGCTGGTGCTCAGGCTCCAGCTGACCGTTAGTTCGAGACACACAAAGGGCTCGGACCTCCGTCCAACTTCAGCTGCGCGCGCACACTGCGGCTCTCGTACCTGAGTCCTCTCAGACCTGCCCAGCAACAGCCATCACAGCACTTTGATGCTGCCACATGCTGCTCGGCCCT
>JBBPBX010046387.1:0-12581 GCA_038048925.1 Garcialebias charrua | reverse complement strand
GAGACAACCCAAACCTGTCTCTGTCCAAACACATGCACATCTGTTTCACATTCCAGCTGTTTCAGAGAGATGCGGTGAACAATGAAAGTTTGAAACTCACAAGTGCGAGATTGCTCGTTAAAAGTTTTAAAGCACATCAGCCTTGACTTCTCTAAATGGTTTTAAGACTCTGGTGGAATCCTGGCAGAAACCAATGCAGACATGTTCCTGTTTCTGATTTTCTACATCTACCTTATAATGTTTTGCTACTTTGTCTACTTTGTTTTAATTTGTAAAAAAAAATCTGTATTTCTCTCTTATGTTTGTCTATTGTTGATTATTTAAGGAAATTCTACTGTTGCTGTTGTCATCATTCTTTAGTTTGTAGACAGGTCTCTCTTGTAAATGAGTCCTCGAGGCTCAATGAGATTAACTTGACTAAATAAAGGTTGAATGAATCTGGCTCCATCATGGACAACTAGGGATGCACCAATAAATCGGCCGATCGATCGGCCCCGATTTCCTTAATTTGGGGAGATCGGTGATCGGCCGATCTTTAAATGAGAAGCCGATTTTATCCACCGATTTTATCCTGCCTCTGCAAAGGTCGGAAAATCATGAAAATTTAGGGTGCATTTTGACCTTTTAACACATGAAAATCGTATCGGCCAAAATCGGAATCGGCAGGTCAGACTTTCTAAAAATCGGTGATCGGCCAGAAAATTGAAATCGGTGCACCCCTATGGACAACATCTCCACTTCAAGTCTTTTCAAGTTTGCCTTGTGCCTGATAGTGTGATGTGTGGCTCCACATTCACTGTTTTTGTGTGCTTATTTGTTTTAGGGCAAGAGTAAAGTTCCAAGTTTGACTCCAGCCCCCAGTCCCAACGACCCCTTGAACGATGAGGAGCGCGAGCGGCTCCAGGTCGAAGCCCTGGCGAAAAAGTTTGAAAATAAATATGTGAGTTGTATATTTTTGTTTTTCTTGTAGCACAAAGTATCATTATGCTTGCTATTATTGCTAATATTATTATTATTATTGCTATTACCGTATTTCCGCCTTACACGTCCGCCCTATAAGTCACATCAGTCCATATTTGTCTGATAAAGTGGAAAAATCCATAAATACGTCACTTCGCCGTATACGTCGCATCTATTATGTGTCACAACCTGGAAACATGGGCCGCTGTTGTGCCAAAAATCGATGGGCTTCCAAATGGCGGCCGTGGGAGCGTGCACGGGAGAATTTAACAAGATGAACACTTAAAAACAATTATTTGTTTGCTTGAGTGTCTCAATCTAACATTTGCTTAATAAATGCACTTTAATTGTCAAATCAGCTGCATTTCAAAAATAGTTTAGCTGCCTCGGTGCTCCGTGAACTCGCAGAAGAAGAAAAATGAGGAAGAACGTGGCTCATTTCTCTGGAAACTAACAAGAAAAGCACTTAAACAATTATTTTTTTGCTCGAAATTATAGCACAGGTGTGTCTCAGTCTAATGTTTATTTAATCAATGCACTTTCATGGACAAATGAGCTGCATTTCGCTGGAGCGGTGCAGCTGTTTTGACGGTTCCAAGCAGCGAGCAGAATGAAGGTGGGGAGGCTGTGGCAAGCCGATTGTGTCATTAATACCTGGTGAAGGTTCTCAGTCATCCAGGACATGGTAAATTAAAAAAAGTTCAAGAAAAATATAAAAAAATAAAGTAAAGTTTAATAACTAAAGTCCAGTTGTTTTTGTCTTGAACTTTTTTTGAATTTGTCATTATAGCCACGTTTACGTATTACATGATACAACAGCATGTCATACTCCTATTACTACTCTGCTTCCATCTAGTGGCTGAAAGTAGTACTGCTCAATTTTTTTCCCAGTCAGAATGAATGAAAATGGCCAAATCTCAGCCAAAAAATGTTTTATAAATATGTGGATAAAATCCATAAATACGTCACTATAAGTCGCAGGGCATGTAAATTATGCAAAAAAAAAACTGACTTATAGGCTAAAAAATACGGTAATATTGTGCTTGCTCAAGATGAGTCTGTGATGGTTTTATTCAAAGCCTTCTGCTCCTCAGATAAATATTATTAACTGACTTTTTACGTTTATGAATGTTTCTGTAAAGTGCCCAGGGATGACTTCTTGGTGCTATATAAATACTGTAAACTGAATTTAAATTATGACTAGCAGGAGTGGGATATTTTGTAAACTCATCATTGTCTTTAAAAGAACAAAATTCAGTTTATTTATTTAATATTCATTCATTCATTCAACCTTTATTTAGTCAGGTAAATCTTATTGAACCTCATGGGCTCATTTACGAAAGCGACCTACTCCACATTTATTCAAACCATTGTTTTTGTAAAACTTGAGTTTTATGTGTATCTGTTTTTTTGTTTTTTTTGTTTAACAATTGTGTTTTTGCTGTTTTTAGACTTGAGAGTCCCACTAAAAATATTTTTTCTTTATTATTATTATTATTATTATTATAATTATTTTTTTTATTTTTTGCCAATTCTTCATTCTTTTTGTTGGTCCATGTTTTTTTGTGAAATTTTTATATTTTCAGCCTCTTCTTTTTATAGATGTTTGATCAAGATGAGGTTTAAGATTCAAAATAACTAATCAAAGTTCGGTGTTTAGATAAGTTTTTATAGAATATAAATATTATAGTCAAAATACCTTCAGGGAGTTCCTTTACTCTTAACAAAATAAAGACTAAAAATATTTTAATGATCCTGAGTCATCAAATAATACATATTTTAACCTTTTAGCTGTAATTTGCTATAAACACTTTTGACATGTACCATATATCTTTCACTTATTTTATAGTAATACTGTACACTTTTTTATATGCTGGTGAAGATTCTCAGTCATCCAGGACATGATAAAATCAAAAAAGGCGTTCAATACAGAAACAAAGAAATGGTTTATGTAAAAAGAGAGAAACTATCTTTAAACAGAGGAGGAGGCCTTAGATTCCAACTTTCTAAGGGCCAGTTTACACGGCGCGTATTTTGAGTGTAACCGCTACTTTCTCTTTGCGACTTTGCTTATCGCCTACACGACGCTGCTGGCCCCCCTCGATGACACCGATACTTTTCTGACCCTGCTCTCAAGGTGGAACTTTTTCGCTGACCCCCCGCTGATAATGTAAACATCTCCCGTGGAGCTTTTGTGTCAACCACATGCGCGCAGCCCGCATGCGCGGACAGTCTGACATTTCACGTGTCACGCTGCAAAATATAACAGTTTAACAATAATAAACAGTATTTATGTTGGCGTGGGAGATGTAAATTTATCTGAACTACAGTATCTATCTGGACTCGTTACATTTTTTAAACAGTGCGTAACGTGCTGTGAAAATGAAGACACCAGGTTTATTTTTTATTTATTTATTTATTCAGCACCACAAAGTTTACAACACAAACACTGAGAATTAAACTGAACACACTATTAAAACACGTGAACCGAACTGTAACTACGTTAATGAACTGGACTCTTGCTGTGTGTTCATCTGGACCCATCAGAACCGTCTGCCTGTTTGTTGGAACGACAGCTTCTCCACCTGGCAGAAATAAATAAATAAATAAAAACTCAGTTGTTGTGTGATCAAAGTAAACACAAGCAAACATTATATTAAGAACGTTGATTTACCTGCTGTAAGTCAGCTGTTTATCACGGAGTAAAGTCCGGTTCTGGTCCACAGTCCACTCAGCGTCTGGTGTGCAGCTTGTTAGATGAAGCGGGTCCCACTTGGTGTCAAATCTGTTGACTCTTATCCAAATTCCAGCTTTAACTTGTTGTTAACTTGTTGACAACAACTTGTAGTTAGCTGATTTTAGCCAGAGAGGAAAGCAGACGAGGCAGCTGTTTACCTCAGGCTGCACGCATGCGCAGTAGTGAAGGTTCCAAAAATCACAGTGCCATCTAATGGCCCAGCATGGTAACTACAGTGAAATCATGAGGACGGGGGGTGGAGGGGGAGAGAGTCGTATCCATAGAATTTGACAGTGTCAACGCAAAACTTTTCACCTAATTAACATACCCAAAACATGTGAGAATGTGAGAACGCAGCTGGAGAGGACGCTGGCGTGATGTCGCCGCTTCTCCACGCTAAATAGTTATTTTACTGTTGCTATTTTTTGGACATTTTTTAGGACATTTTTTTAGGACATTTATCTGGACTTATTTTGCTCAGTGGTTTTTTAATAAGGACTTTACGGACAGCTTAGTTAGTACTTCCTAACCGGAATGTTGGGCTGTCTGCCTCCTGTCACTGCAGTTTTTGTGTTTTGCTTACCTGCTGCTTCTGTCAACCTCCTGTGTCATCTGGACTGTTCTGGACTTTCTCCTGTGCTCCTCTTCAAGTGATGCTCAACCGAGTTACATCTCACTGCTTGGTTGTTTCTCTCGGAGCCGTGGGTCTGCTGTTAGCGGCTAGCTTCCCCCGGCTTGGCTGGTGTGATGTTGACCTACTCCGCTTCGCAGCTGCTTGGACTTAACAACTGCTCCATTCCACCTTCTGTTTCCATCATCAAACAACTGGGACTTCTGCGCAGACCTCGTTACATCCATAGAGGCTCGCGAAGGAAATCCATTTACTCTCGCTCTGAATTGATTCCGTGCGGGAGACGTGTCGCACCTCTACTACGTCATCAGGACGCTGCGTCTGTAGTCCCTTGTAGTCCACAGCGCCCAAAGTGGCAAGGAAAACGTGGAGTGGACTTCAGTTTGCTCAAACCGGTTCAAAACGCTCCTACACCAACTGGCATTAAAATAGAACTTTTCAATGTACAATCACTATCGAACAAATCATGTTTAATTCATGATCACATTCTGGAGAAAAACTTGGACTTCATGTGCCTCACAGAAACCTGGCATCAACCAGACGTGTTCAGTTCTCTGAATGAAGCTTGTCCCTCTGGATATAGTTATCTGCAGAGAGCCCGCTGCACTGGCCGCGGTGGTGGTCTGGCTGTAATCTACCGCAGTAATTTAAAATTGTCACATCTGTCTTCTCATAATTTTTCCTCTTTCGAATGTTTGGCCTTCAACTTCAAAGCCCCACTCCTGATGAACGTTATATTGATTTATAGACCTCCCAAACCGCATGTTTCATTTAACTCAGAAATGCATGACCTCCTCACCTTTTTCTGCACCTCCCCTGTAAAAACTATTTTTCTTGGCGATCTAAATATCCACATGGACAATTCCTCTTCCCCTCTGGCTACAGATTTTAAGTCTCTTTTGGAATCTCTCAACCTCACCCAACATGTGGACGCCCCTACGCACAACAGGGGGCATACTCTGGATTTGGTGATTACAGACACTGTACTCATCAATAACTTGTCTGTATATGACCTGGGTGTCTCAGACCACAGGGTCATCTCCCTGGAAGTGCCTTCAACTTCGCCTGCTTCTAACCCAAAACGACCTATCCAGTTCCGTGACTATAAAAACATTTCCCCTGATGTTTTGTCTGCTGATCTTCACGCCCTGACTGCCGTCAATCACTCATCTGCAGATGACTCTGTGAATTATTACAACCAATCTCTCCAGGAGCTTCTGGACCTACATGCTCCCTTGAAGACAAGACTGGTGTCTTTCTCCCGTTCAGCCCCCTGGTACACTGGTGAGCTGCGCAGGATGAAGGCAACTGGCCGTGCTATTGAGAGACGTGTAAAATCATCTGGTCTCTCGGTACATAAGCAAGCGTACAAAGAACATCAGAAAGCGTACGCCTATTCTCTTAAAGAAGCACGCTCCAAATATTATTCCAACATCATCAACACCTGCCCTGGAAACTCTAAACAGCTCTTCACCACAATAACTCATCTGCTTAATCCCATTAAACAAACTCATGAGGACTCTGTTCAAAAATGCAACCTGTTCCTCTCATCATTTAAAAACAAAGTTGACACTATCAGATCTCAGCTCCACAACCTCCCTGATCTTAGTGTACCATCTACCCGTCTGCTTTCTGGGACCCTGAGCAGCTTTGATGAAGTCGTTCAGAGTGAGGTAGAGACCATCCTCAAGAAAATGAAGCCTTCATCCTGCGCCCTGGATCCCTTCCCCTCGTCTCTCATAAAATCCAATCACTCTGCAATTAGCCCATTAATCACACAAATAATAAATCAGTCTCTACAATCTGGTCATGTTCCACTGCCTCTAAAAACTGCCATCATTAGGCCTCTTCTGAAAAAATCTAATTTGGATCCCGACATTTTTTCAAATTACCGGCCAATTTCCCACCTCCCATTTCTGTCCAAAGTGCTGGAGAAAGCAGTTGCTGCTCAGCTGCAGGACCACCTACAGCAACACTCTCTGTATGAGAAGTTCCAGTCTGGATTCAGAGCAGCTCACAGTACTGAGACTGCACTGCTGAGAGTAACAAATGATGTCCTCATGGCTGCTGACACTGGTTCTCCCTCCATCCTTGTCCTCCTTGACCTCACTGCAGCCTTCGACACTGTGGACCATAGTATCCTCCTCCACCGTCTTCATGTGGAGGTCGGTCTCTGTGACACTGTCCTGGACTGGTTCAGATCTTTCCTCTCCAATAGGCTGGAATGTGTCAGTCTTGGCAATGCCACTTCCCAGACAGTCGGTGTCTCCTGTGGTGTACCTCAGGGGTCGGTTCTGGGGCCCCTGCTGTTTTCCCTTTACATGCTGCCTTTGGGTCAAATTATTAATCAGTTCAACATTTCCTTTCACTGCTATGCCGACGACACACAACTTTACATCAGGACTGGAGCATCATCATCATCCCTATCTCCATCTTCACTCACTGCTCTCTCTGCCTGCCTGGAGGAAATAAAGGCATGGATGAATCAAAACTTTCTTCAACTGAACTGCTCCAAGACCGAGGCCATTTTGATCGGCACCCCTCACCAGGTACAAACATCAACTTTAACAACAATCTCCTTCTCTGGTCAAGACATCCCCCTCTCCACCTCTGTTACAAATCTTGGAATAAAAATGGACTCTCATCTCACATTTGAAAATCACATTAAGCATCTGTTTAAAACCTGCTTCTTCCATCTCCGAAACATCTCCAGACTTCGCCCATCTCTGACTTTTCCTGATGCTGAGAAACTTGTCCATGCCTTTGTCTCCTCCAGGCTCGACTACTGCAACTCCCTGTTTATTGGTATCCCTGGCAAAAACATTCAGAAGCTTCAATATATTCAAAACAGTGCAGCTAGGATTCTGTTGAGAGTTCGCAAATTTGATCATATTACACCCATTCTCCATAACCTCCATTGGCTTCCTGTCACCTACAGAATTCAATATAAAACTGCTCTCATTACCCATCAATGCTTGCACGGAACTTCACCTGACTATCTAAAGGACATTCTTGCACCATATTCATCCACCCGGTCTCTACGATCACAGAACAGTAATTTACTTCATATTCCTCGGACCAAATTGAGGACTATGGGAGACCGAGCATTCTGTGTGGCTGCCCCCCGCCTGTGGAACTCCCTCCCTGACGACCTGAGAGCTCCACAGTCACTGGTTGACTTTAAAATCGGCATTAAGACTTTTCTTTTTAAGCAAGCCTATTCTGCTTTCACATGATTTTATCTTTGATCTTAGCTGTTATCTTTATTGATTTTACTTGATTTTATCACTTGTTTTATTTTATTTATTTTTTAAGCAAGCCTAAATCTACATGATTTTATCTTTGATCTTAGTCGATATTATTATAGATTTTATTTGATTTTATCACTTGTTTTATTTTTTACCTTTACCTTGTTACACATTGTAGCACTTTGAGATTTTTATTAATGAAAAGTGCATTATAAATTGAATTCATTATTATTATTATTATTATTATCCGTTTCCCCCACACAGTGTCCGTGTAAACAGGGCCTAAAACATATAGTGCAGCCCTGGGGCTGATTCCCAGGCGTCTCACACCTGATGTGAACAGAGGAGCCACGTTTGTGAATTAGACTAACAAAGACTTTGAGAGGCTCTTGCTGTTGAGGTGTGAGGTGTGATTTGTCAATTTACATACAGTAGATGTGTGTGTGCCTTCTGTAAGCCCTTTAAAAGCTTTGTTTTCACACGCTGCCATTTGAATTGAGAAAGCTTCTCGGATGAGAAGCGAAACGTCTTCTGTAACAAAGTCCAGTTGTTTCTGTATTGAACGCCTTTTTTGATTTTACACTTTTATATCTCTTTTTCTGGTTCTACTTGACACTAATGTTCTGCTGGGCGTTGCTCTGTGGTTTGTTTTTGTGTCCAAAACATCAGCCAGCTGTTTTCAAATGTTCTGTATAAAGAAAGTTGATCTGAAACATCTTAAAATGTAACGACTGAACTGGAGCTACCTTTGCAGCTCTTTATTGAATGGTTTTGTTTGAGTTAAAGTTTCCACAGAAGACTAATTGTTTTTCTTTTTTTTTTTTAAAACCTATTTTAGAACGACACGGGGACAAAGAGGAGGAAGGACCGAATGCAAGATTTGATAGATATTGGGTTTGGTTACGATGAAACGGATCCGTTTATAGACAACTCAGAAGCTGTAAGTAACTTTTACTTTTTAAATAATGACCTTTTTCTGTCATAGTGTGAGTTTTTTAAGACTTGCATGGATATTTGAACATTTTAAAGGAGAGGTTTATGGAAAGGTTATGAACAGTCAGTATCTTACCTGTTGCAGATTGCTCTTTAAACAACCTCGGTTTGGAGAATTAGCTTTAATATTTATTTAAATAACACCTAGTCCAAACACAGACAAGACCTGAGTGGTTTGCTGCTCTTAAAGGTTCAGTATGCAGTTTCTGTAGAACTGCAGCAGTTAGAAATATTTTCAACAGGCAAAGCATTCTGATCCCTCCCCCTCAGAGCCATATATGGCTCTGCCCCCTTGTGGTCTGTTGAATTTCAAATTCAAGCTCTGTTTTTATTGGCTGATTCAAATTCAAGCTCTGTTTTTATTGGCTGGTTACAAACTCTGTTTTTATTGGCTGGAAAATGGCGGGTCACCTTTTCTTTTTAGAAATGCTTATTTACCACCTGGAGAAGCAAGGGGACAATATTTTTTTTAATTTTTTCAGAGATTACCTGGCTAACATCAGTCTGTCAGGAGGTAGTGACAGAGTGAAGAAATATGTTCATAAAAAAAGCTACATACTGCAGCTTTAAAGGGGACCACAGATGCAAAATTCACTTTTTAATGTTTTTTTTACTCAACTTTGGGTATTTACTTCATAAAAAAACAGTCCTTGTGCCAAAAAAATGCACCCAGTGGTTTATTTACTCTAAGTAGATTTATTTATCTGTGATAAAAACGGTTCGTTTTTGAAATAAACTGGAAGTCAATCGCGCTTGTGACGTCACAAGCGCTAGGACAACCCACCCCAACCTGAGTCCAGCCCCTCACCTAGCAACCCCTTGTTAGGCTCAACCCACTTCTGTATTAAACACATGACTGTTGTTTTTCATGATTTCATCTCATCTTTTGTTTATATGTTCTTAATTTCATGTGTACAGCACTTTGTTGCAGCTGTGGTTTTTTAAATGGCTTTATAAATAAAGTATAATTGTTATTTTTATGTTTTAGTTCAATTTTTAGTGTATTTGCGATCGCTCCCAACGCGCAGCCGGCAAAAATTAAACGAGCGGACTCCCGGCATAGGGACCGGCGGCAACGGGACACTGCTTCTGGCGGATGGAGCGGAGCTTCAACTGTACAGCCTCGTTGCAGCCTTGCAGCAGCCTCGCAGCAGCGAGGACCTTCTCCTTACGGATTAATTTACGGGAGACACTTGGTGAACTTTGTGTTGTCTTGACTGGAACAGCGATAACTCCCAAAATCTCNTTTTTTATTAAATGGCTTTATAAATAAAGTATAATTGTTATTTTTATGTTTTAGTTCAATTTTTAGTGTATTTGCGATCGCTCCCAACGCGCAGCCGGCAAAAATTAAACGAGCGGACTCCCGGCATAGGGACCGGCGGCAACGGGACACTGCTTCTGGCGGATGGAGCGGAGCTTCAACTGTACAGCCTCGCTGCAGCCTCGCAGCAGCCTCGCAGCAGCGAGGACCTTCTCCTTACGGATTAATTTACGGGAGACACTTGGTGAACTTTGTGTTGTCTTGACTGGAACAGCGATAACTCCCAAAATCTCCGCGTGCAACGAGCGGAGCTGGCGAACACCGGAAGAGGAACAAGCTAACATTAGCTTCGGATTCGGCAGGTCTCATGCTAAAAGGAGCAGCTCATGGCGGCGCGCTCAGACGAGTTTCGGTAAGTTATCTTAAGCTAGCACTAACAGTAAGTCAAATGAGTAATAAAAAAAGAGCTAATTTTAAAACAACAACACATTACAGATACTGGCTGTTACAGAGGGCGTAAACAGATCGTTGAAGGGCGTGGACTTCAGAACTTCTATCAGAAACCGGTCGTTCAAAACGAAAGTTAAAAATGGCAGAATTAAAAAGGGTATAATTGATTATCTAAGAATTATTTTGTGCATTAAATTGAAGGAATAGGGTCTAGATAGCACACAGAAATAACATAAAATTTTAAAAAATGCATCTGAGGTCCCCTTTAAGACAGCTCTGATTCATCAAATGTTGGATAAATTCGCCTGAAAGATAATTTATAAAGGTTTTAACTGATGCTCATATAGCAGCAGCAGCATGAAATTTCTTGAACCACGGCCACATGTTGATGACAGGAACTGTTTCAGAACAGGAGTGATGCATTCTGGAAGTGGGACTGTACTGATGAGTTAATAACGGCCTGTCAGAGTGGACCCACTTCCAAAGCTCTACACAACAAGTGAGATATTAATTGTTCATAAGGTTTTCACAAAACCTCACTTCAAAAAAATCTTAATTGTCCTTTTAAATATTTTAATCCTTCATGATTTGCTCCTTCATTATATTTCTGGACATTGTTCTCTTTGATGTTTTTGCAGTTGTGTTGCTGTTTTGATGTAAACACAATTACATCAGTTATTAAATATGCATTTCTCCTCATGATGTTTAAAAATAGTTCATTTAGTGCTACTTCTAAAGATAGAAGGATGTCCCATATTACAGGACAAAGTTCTCCTCAGTGCGTCATGTGGATGTATTTGTTCCTTTCCCCTCTGACAGTGACTCTTGCCTGATATTCAGGTGATATATCTTGGTGTCTGGCTGTAATAGATTAAATTATGCTTTGCGTATTAATATTCAGCCTGTAAGTAGAATTTGTTTTGCACAGATTTGCATCCTCTGTTTTGAAATGTGTTGAGAAAAAATGTTTTCATCTGTGGGTTGAAGAGGCACTGAGGATTATTATTATTATTTGTAGTGATTAGTAGAGCCCGACCGATATGGAAACTTTGACTATTGTCATTACTGATATTGGGAGGGGAAGATTAATGCAGAGGATCGATATAATGGCAGAAACTTTTTTAGCTTTGTCCGCCATGAATCTCAGTAAACCGCTACTTTTAAACCTGTTTTAACACTTGGAAGTCTTGAAACAGTCTTTCTAACGTGCGTTCACATTTTATATCCTCCACTATTCATAAAGTCATCAAGTGTGTTAAAAAATATAAATTTAACTAAGAAACGTCCTACATCAGTCAGTCACATATGATGAAGGTCTAATTATTATTGACTGCAGCAGAGTTTATTTTTATTTGTAAAGAAGTAAAGATTTCAGACAAACAATACATTTCACTGAGGACAACAAATATAAACTTACTAACTCTGATGTGTTTTACCTGAACGTTAGATTTATTGCTCTGGATAATACAATAGTCTATTCTAGGTTATCTAGATGTTAGCTTGCTAACTTGAGAGGCATGTAGCTAATAAGACAAGATACATGTATAATTTTATTTATATAATAATATATAATATATATTTGTCATTCGCATCTCATGTGGTACATGTGGTGGAACGAGATTATGTACACAGGGTCCCAGTTACATCAAACAATAAAATGTAAAAAAACCACACAAAAAACAATCAGTAGTAAGATCTAAGATATGAACTAAGAAAAACATCAACTAAAAATACACTAAGCACTAATATCATAAAAACATTACGTCAAACAGCAGCACGAACATGAGTCTGTGTGAGTAGATGAGCAGCAACATGAAAAGATCAGCAGCAACATGAAACAGATCAGCAGCAACATGAAACAGATCAGCAGCAACATGAAACAGATCAGCAGCAACATGAAACAGATCAGCAGCAACATGAAACAGATCAGCAGCAACATGAAACAGATCAGCAGCAACATGAAACAGATCAGCAGCAACATGAAACAGATCAGCAGCAACATGAAACAGATCAGCAGCAACATGAAACAGATCAGCAGCAACATGAAACAGATCAGCAGCAACATGAAACAGATCAGCAGCAACATGAAACGGATCAGCAGCAACATGAAACAGATCAGCAGCAACATGAAACGGATCAGCAGCAACATGAAACAGATCAGCAGCAACATGAAACGGATCAGCAGCAACATGAAACGGATCAGCAGCAACATGAAACGGATCAGCAGCAACATGAAACAGATCAGCAGCAACATGAAACAGATCAGCAGCAACATGAAACAGATCAGCAGCAACATAC
>JBBPBX010046386.1:5077-26615 GCA_038048925.1 Garcialebias charrua | reverse complement strand
GTTCTCGGTGTGTGATCCGTGGATCTCTACACCGTCCTCTACCTGTGGTAGGAAGTGTGAGTTTGCCCCCCTTTTGTTTGAGGAGGGGTCCTCAAAATCAGCAACAATGGAGTCCAAGTGACTGTCAGCGTGTTGTAGACTGCCACCTTCTGGACTCAGATGTCCTCTAACCAAGACTTCACTGCAAGCTTGGCTGTTTGCCGAATTACCTGTCCCACAGGACAGTACAGCGTCATCGGTGTGGGACTCTTGGATCTCCACACCTTCTTCTACCTGTGGTAGGAAGTGGTCAGGGAGTGCTGAAGGTGTCAGCTCGCAGAGGAGGTCCTCGTGATGGGCCAGAGTCTGGTCCAATTGTTGAGTCTCCTCTGTCTCACCTGTATTTGAAGGTTCACTTACCGGGTTTGTGGTCTCGGTTGGGGAATCCTTTTTTACCTCAGCGGTACCTGTTGTTAGACAGTCAGTGTCCTGACCTTGGGGAGGTACCACGAATGGCAGTGGACTGCTCACTGTGGCCCACATTGTCTGATTGCCATAATTTATAATCGCTTCAAAGCGATTTATAAAATCTTGGCCAACCACAAATGGAGCCCGGAGTGAGTCAAGTTCAGACACATATACCGGGTGGTATAGTGACATCTCGCCAATCTGCATGTGAACCATGGCTATTAGGGTTGTTCTCGTCTTTGCGAGGCCTTCTTGTTCACCATAAGTGTATTTCACAAAGGGTATTTGCCTGTCAACATCGTTAGCGGCGGTCCTTAGCTCCTCAAACAGTTCGGCTGACATGGTAGACACGTCTGAGCCGCTAACCAGGAGCGCTTCTTGCGCGAGGACCCCTTCCAATGTGAGTGGCAGGTAAGCTCTCTTAGCTATACCCCTTCTTACAAAATGACACAGAAACCGTTCAGGCTTTTCCACACGTGTCCGTGTACGTGTGACTCTGTCCGCGTAATCATCGTCGCTGTCCGCATCATGATGGCTGTCTGCCTCATGACCGTCAGGATGTGGATTTTCAGCAATTTGTTTGCTGTCAGCATTTATGTCAGTGTTGACGTTGTTGTTGTCAACTGTGTGCACTGAGTTGTTGCAAAAGGCAGTGCTGCGCGTCGCTTCATCAGGTTGAACAAGGTTGTTTGTGTTATCATCAAGGACAACGTCATACGTTGTGTCAGCTTGGTCAACCACTGTAACATTCAAATCATTTGACAAACAAACCACATCCTCAGTCACGTCCTCGCGCGGAGGCGCCGCTTCCATAATCTGGAGCATGTGTGACTCATTGCATGTCTCGAGCGGGGCAGGGGCAGGAGGGCCGCTTCTCGGGGGCACATGTCGGGACAGACCACTTTTCAAAGGGTCACGGTACCCAGACATCAACATCTCTCGAAGTTCACCCACAGTGAGATCCATGAGAGAACTCTTTTGGTTCGATCCGGACCATCTGGGTTCATCTGGAGGGCGAACACCTACCTTGTGTTGTTCTCTGCTCCACACAAGGTTTTCAACCTGAGGGGCAGGGGCAGAAGAACCTCCTGTGAACCGATCTGAGTCACTGGTCCAGCTGGAACTGATCTGTTGTTTGTTATCATGAGGGACCTGTTCCCTGTTGCACTCTGAAGGAGAGGAAACCTCTTCCACTTCCTGCGAGTGGGATGTGACCTTTTGACCTGTACAAACCTCTGATGGTATCCTAGGTTGTATTTCAACCTCAAAAACTGACGCAGCATATTGTCTTATCACTTCCATGGAATCTTTTTTGCAATCAACCTTGAAATGAACACATTTCATTTGAAAAGGCATAAGATTCATAATGAAAAGACGTTTAAACTCCACTTTTTCCTCTAATCCAGGAACAGGTTTGCCCCCGGAGTAGACCGAGATTAGCCTGTCGTAGAATGACAGGGGATTTTCCCACTTATCCTGACGGACGTTCTTAGCAGCTAAGTAATTAGCATACGAAGAGGCAGATTCCCCCAAAATGCGGGGAGCACGGGCAGGAATCCCAAGGCCCCCATCCATCCATCTAGGATAGATAGGAGAGGAGCCCCCCTCAGGTGGTTCACCTGTTTGAACGTCCATCTGTGTACTGATTTTCTGCGAAAAACCAAGTAAAGTGGGTCTCATATCGCAGCCTGCAAATATGCACAGTGTATGAGCTGCTCAGAAAACATCCAAGATGTTAAATGAAATAAGTCAGTGATGTTTAGTAATTTGTCGACCTGTCACAAGGTCAAACAAAAACGGCTGTCGTTGTGAGATTTTTTGTGAAAAACCAAGACAAAAGAAGCCTCATGTGTGTTATTTTAAACTTGCAGTTTAAAATAAAAATAAAAACAGTTTGTTTTGCACAGAATCAATGATAAAAGTGTCAAATTTTATCAACAACAGACATGTCTGTATCAAATCTGTGTAACTGTCCTGCCATCAACATTTGATTATATGTGAAAATCAAATTAAAGTGTGCTGTGAGTACAATATTCTCAAAATGTTTCCCGTTTAAAACAGGAACAGTTAACATGTACACATTACAGGAAGACTGCGTCTTCTAATGTAACCAGCAGGGGTCACAGCGCTGGAAGTGAGTTTATCACAGCGACTGTAATTTCTCTATCTGACCGCTATAGAGGCGCTGTTATCACCAGTGAGCGCAGCCGTAGCTTTCAGCCCACACAGACATCCAACACGGATGAAAAGCATCAATCAGACAGATCTAAAGCGTAACGTGATAAGCTCTAGAACCCAGGCTCACAAAAACGAAATCATGTGAGCAAAATCGGTTGAACTGTGAAACCTTTTAAACTGCGTTTAAAAGAAATAAGGTCGGTCCTCATAAAACCGGCAAAATCGGTGTCACGTGACCTGGTCACATGGCGATCGGCAGTTTCAGAGCAACCGGCTCAATCCACCCATTAAAATCTCAAAAACACCGCGTTTAAACAGTCTTTTTAATGACAGTAATGGACAAACAAGCACGGAAACTCGTCTGGGACAAGCAGCTGTGAAGTGAAAGTGACGAGGAGCGGGCTTCACCCACTGCGCATGCGTCAACACTTACAGCGTAATCGACCAATCACAGCGAAGACAGAACTGTAGTTCTAAAACCCAAGTGTTCATGGGAAATTGTGTCTTCCAAACCTAACGCCACCCACTAGTGACGTGCCGTTCGAGCGGTGTGTTCACGGACCTGCGGTCGGTCGAACAAAAGCGTGGAACGGTCTTTTCAACGTTCTAAAACAGTCATAAATATCGCAAAACACCGCGGTTAAGCCAGTCTTCGACGATATCACGCGCATAGAACTCAAACAACACAAATAAACTGTCAGAAATGTGTGCAAAAATGAAACTGACAACCAGAGTCTACAGAAACCAACGTTCTTGAACGCGACACACAATGGACCAATCACAGCGTTTTAAGCAGCCATCTTGTCTCGGTACCGTTAGCTTATAGCTCGACCCAAGGTTCTAGACTCTTCCTTCACAAAATAAACGTATTTTTACACCGCAGAAAATACCGTCAATGAGCTAAAACACAACCAGGCTAACTCCCCCGCCTTCCAAAGAAGGCAGCACACTAACTGTGTACAACAGCGGACTTTACGTCAAACGGAACCGGAATACATCCGGTCCGAGCGGAGTGGGTTTTCCCGAACCTCGGCTAACAACACGTTGTGACAGATTAGGTAAAATGGAGCAGCAAATGTGTGAAACAGACCTTCAACAATAAATCGCAGATGTAATAGAATGAAACAGTGGTGACACGGCGGTCACAAAATGAACAATGCATGCAGCGTGCGACACGTAATGAAACGTCTCACAAGCACAGACAAAACATTTATCACTCAGCAGCTTCAAACAGACGTTGAAATGTGAAATATAAAATAATTCTATCGGCAAAATAATCCAGACAATGCCACGATCAGCAACTCCCGGACACTCACCAGCCAGAACTATTCTTATAAGACCAAAACCAGGATGCAAACTAATGCCAACACCCGTAACAAAAATAAGCTACAAAAACAACTTATCAATTTAATCTTTCAGAAGACCAGTACGCGGCCACCAATATGTAACAATATAGGAGTTATTAGTCAGTTTACTGACTTACCTATAGTTTAGACGTGCAGGTATGAGCAGACTTTTATCTGCACAAACTTGCCACCAAGTTCACGGGGTCTCAACTTTTTCAGAATAAATCAACAAATCTAACGATGTGATTAGCCAGAAATGTAATTTCACGCTTAGACTTCAATTTATGTTGGTCTACCAAAAAATAGACCTTTTATTGAAACTATCACAAAAATTACATAAACATTTGTATCGATATTAGCTCTGATTTAATAACTACGTTGACAAGAATTCAAATTAAAACAAACAGACAATTAAAACTTAACTGTTGGCACATTACTTGACAGATTAAATACTTATGGAAAATAAGAAATAGGAGGAAGAAGATGAAAGCTAAGTTAACTGAAATTAATTATTTGAAACAACCAGAGTGGCACCCTCCAATACGGTTCAGCTGGGCTTCCCACACGTTCAGGACACAATCAACGCCTCGTTACCTGTTGACGATACGTCTTGGAGATAAGAGTTGAGGTTTGTGGACACTAACGGACTGTGTTGTCCAGTTCACGCCCAGATGACCTCCGCGCGTGTGAGCTGATTCAGACGAGTGAGAAGAACCGCTTCTCCCGGCAGGAGCAGAGCCAGCTACTGGCTGCACTTTCACAATAAACTTCAGAAAACAAACTCTTTCAGAAATGAGTGTTGAGGCACAGCAAGGCTTTGCCGTGACTCTCAGCTGAGACGTGGGTCGAGTTGGCACAATGACCGGGCGTCTCCAGCTTTTCCCAAAGGAGAGCAACCAGTTGGCAGTTAGTTGTCTTCCCAAAACTAACTTCCAAATAGGAAGTGCCCATTATATGGGGGAGGTGGGGTCTCCCCACCTTCTTAATAACTATTGGCTGGTTTTAACAAAATAAGAGATGGATTTTCATCTCATAGGCAGAAAGTCTCTTGACGGAGACAGGAAAACTGTTTACCGAATCGGCCAGATGGCCTGTCCTGTTGCGTCTAGCTTGAAGACAAAACAAGAGAAGGCAGAGAACAGCTCTTACCCTGACTTCTGCCTTAGAGACAGAGCCTGCTTGCTTTTGCAGAAATAAAACCAGCAGAATGTCGCAGTCATGCAAGTAACAGATCATCATTAAAAATGACAAAAATATACTGTAGATCAAATCTGAATTAACACACATTAAAGAGAAAGTTCAATCTGATTAATTAGTGTCCATTAATTCATAATAATTGTTAAAATATATAAGTGTCCATCTGTCTCCTTGAGAGCTTCAAGAAGGTGTAACACTTAGAGTTTCAGAGAGATGTGGAGAGGTGTACTTGAAGGTCAAGACAGAGGCCTATATCACTACAACAGGATTGAAACTGCATTTCTCTCTCAGTCCCTCGGTGCAACAGTAACCATACTAAACAATTAATAAACAAGCATAAAATGAAATAATACAAGTTTAGTACTGTCCTGAGTTTTTTCATAGTAGTTTTCCATAGTAGCATAAAAGTATAAAAAGTTTCACCAACACCAAAAATGAAATAGAGTGTAATACTGTCCCGAAGTATAAAGTATAAAAAGTATATCTATAAAATAAATGAAGGTTCTGGCATTTGACATTTGTAAAGAGTGACAAAGCAGCATATGGGGTTAATGTACACAGTATATGTATGAGGTAGTTGATATTGGTATAGAAACAAAGTGGCATTATGCAATAAGGCTAGTAAAAAGAATGTATATCAGCAGTAGTGTAGATATAAAAAGTATAGATGTAAACAGTAGTAATAAATGTAAACAGTAGTAATAAATGTAAACAGTAGTAATAAACAAAGCTGGGCACCGCTAATTAAAAAATTAGTTCCACAATTTCTAAAACGCTTATTAATTTTTTTAGGTCCACAATTTCAAAAGCACAAATGTCTTATGAAAATTAGGGGAAGCTAATCTAATCCGCTATTTATATATTTCTATATTATATATATATATATATTTATATATAGCCGGCAGCGTTATCAATATTTGCACTACACTGCCAACTGAAAAGTAACAAAAATGATCCTAAAAGGATGAAATTACAAAAATCAAAGGATTTATTTAATACTTTACGTACATATATTCTATTCGGCCACGAAATTAACAAAAAATAGAATGATCTTTTAATCCCTAAAACCACGTTTAAATCTCAAATACACGGGTGTGTCGCCACCGCATTTATACATAAAAGTAACCCAAATACATGAAACTAACGACTCGCCGTCGAATGGTCGACACAAAACACACAATAAAATCATCCGGCCACGTTAATTTGGCTTGAAACAGCGGGGTTCTCTACGGATTTATCCATTAGTAACCCAGCACAACCAACAGGCAGACACAGCGTTAGCGTCTATAGGTAGTCAACAGATTTAATGAAAAGTAACTAAAATACATAAAAATAACGACTCACCGTCAAATGGTCGACACAAAACCCTCAATAAACTCCTCCGGCCGCGTTAATTTGGCTTGAAACAGCGGGGTTCTCTACGGATTTATCCATTAGTAACCCAGCACTACCGGCAGACACAGCGTTAGCGTCTATAGGTAGTCAACAGATTTAATGAAAAGTAACCCAAATACATGAAACTAACGACTCGCCGTCGAATGGTCGACACAAAACACACAATAAAATCATCCGGCCACGTTAATTTGGCTTGAAACAGCGGGGTTCTCTACGGATTTATCCATTAGTAACCCAGCACTACCGGCAGACACAGCGTTAGCGTCTATAGGTAGTCAACAGATTTAATGAAAAGTAACTAAAATACATAAAAATAACGACTCACCGTCAAATGGTCGACACAAAACCCTCAATAAACTCCTCCGGCCGCGTTAATTTGGCTTGAAACAGCGGGGTTGTCTGCGGATTTATCCAAGTACCCAGCACAACCAGCTAGCCACAGAACTAGCCCTCGAGTTCACGTCTGACCCGGAAGATGTCAAGATGGAATAGTCCATTTTTAGTAGGGGGATAAAGAAATCGACCGTTTTTTTATTGCGTATTTAATGATCGTTTTCATCGTAACTATAATTATTTTTATGTTAAATGTACATTAACAAGCAGGATCAATGTTAGTGATGTAGGTGACTGCACGGGGCGAGGCGGGGCCGGGGCCACTGCTGAAATGGGACCCCCAGGCATTTACCTACATGGTAGATCCGAGTCTGTTCTCAGCTCTGCCCCCCTCCCCCTCACACCCTTCCTCCTCTCTGCTGTTTACGGTGGGGAAAAAGGTAAAACAAGCAGCATAAGAGCTTGTAAATAAGTTTATTGGTTTTTACTGATAGATAATTAGTTATTAGCGGTACTGCATTTTAAATAAAAATAGCACAAATCCGCTTATGAATTATAAAAGTTAGTCAATTCACAAAAACGCTGACAAAAAGTTTAGGTCCACTGTAAGCGGATTAGCGCTTTAGCGCTACCTAGCGTTCATTTGCCCACCACTGGTAATAAATGTCAACAGTAAATGTAAACAGTAGTATGACTATAGGCAGTAATGTAATACAAACATTAGTGCAAATATGAGAAGTAGTGCAAACTGAATGAGCACATGACCGTGAGTTGAGTGAATGACCCGTATTGATGACACAGAGTCCAGTGTTAAAAACTTTGTGTTGTGTGGTAATGTGTGAAAGTTTTTTGTGATTAAGGCAGTACAAGTGGGAGGGAGGGCAGAGCTGGCAGAGTGTTAAGCATCCTGACTGCCTGATGAACAGAGCTGTCTCTCAGTCTGCTGGTTCGAGCCTGGAGACTCCTCAGTCTCCTCCCCGATGGCAACAGGCTGAAGCAGCTGTGTAGTGGGTGTGTGGGATCACCTGCCATGCAGAGGGCTTTCCGAGTGAGGCGGTTGCTGTGTAATTAATAATTAATTCAATTTATAACGCACTTTTCATTACTGAAAATCTCAAAGTGCTACACATATATTGAATGCTACACACATTCATAAACCGGTGGCGGCAGACTACCATGCAAGGTGCTTTCCAGTCCTACCGGGAGCAACTCAGGGTTAAGTGTCTTGCCCAAGGACACAACGACACATGGTGCGGGTCCCGGGAGTCGAACCGCCAACTTTCCGATCGGGAGACGACTGCCATTACCACTACGCCACGGCCGCCCAATTTAAGTCCTGTAGTGAGGGCAAGGAGGTGCCGACAATCTTCTCAGCTGCTCTCACTATACGCTGGAGGCTCTTTCGGCAGGATGCAGTACATGCACCATACCACACCGTGATGCAGCTGGTCAGGACACTTTCTATGGCGCCCCTGTAGAAGGTGCACATGATGGGGGTTGGAGCTCCAGCTCTATTCAGCTTGCGGAGAAAGTAGAGGCGCTGGTGAGCCTTCTTGGCCAGTGATGCAGTGTTCCTGCTCCAGGACAGGTCCTCTGAGACGTGCACTCCCAGGAACTTGGTGCTGTCCACTCTCTCCACTGTGGTGTTGTTGATGGTCAGAGGGGCATGTTGGGCATCCCTCTTCCTGAAGTCCACAACAATCTCTTTTGTCTTCTCCACGTTGAGAGTGAGATTGTTGTGTCCGCACCACAAGGCCAGGCGGCTCACCTCATCCCTGTAGTCCGTCTCATCGTTGTTGCTGATGAGACCCACCACTGTTGTGTCGTCCGCAAACTTGATGAAGTGGTTGGAGCTGTACGATGGTGTGCAGTCGTGTGTTAGCAGGGTGAATAGAAGGGGGCTCAGCACACATCCTTGTGGGGCTCCTGTATTCAATGTGATGGTGCTGGATGTGTTATTCCCGACCCGTACTGCCTGTGGTCTCCCGGTCAGGAAGTCTAGCAGCCAGTTACACATTGAGGTGTTCAGCCCCAGACTGTCCAGTTTAAGGATGAGCTGTTGGGGGATGATGGTGTTGAATGCCGAGCTGAAGTCAATGAACAGCATTCTAAGACATAAGAGTCTTTCGTGTCCAGATGTGTGAGAGCTGTGTGGAGGGCAGAGGAGATGGCATCGTCGATGATGTTCTCATCCTTGATAGAAGATGTTCACATCCTTGATAGAGAGGAACGATGGTTTGAGAGAGGAGTAAAGGAGGCCATCTTTGTGAAAAGAAACCGTCCATCATTAAACAGGGGTGGAGGCCTCCGGGTTCAACTGTCCCCCTCTTACAATGCTGTTATTGCTAGTATCACTCAGCCCTCTGTGAATAGCAAACAACCATCAGGGTGCTAACGATCCATCGTTAGGCTGATGGTCCTCCTTGATCATGTGAGCAGCTGGTTTCGGCTGTCATCAGCCAACTGGTTGATCCACTGTGAGAGGGTGCTATTTATAAGACTGAGCTGAATACAGCATCTCAGACTGAGGAAGTCTTTCGGAAGAAAGACTAAACGTTTCTAAAGTTTTTTTTGTTGCTTTTTTTTTTTTTAATGTCCAGAGGACCAGACTTAGCTTTTTTAGATATCACTGTAATGCCACTTTAATTGGTGATATGTGACATCTGTGCTGCTGATTATGCTGCTGATTATCTCATGCTGCTGTATTGAATCATACCCATCTGCTCACTATGGACTCATGTTCGGGCTGCTGTTGATACTCCATATTATTTTACATTATTAGTGTTTAGCGTATATCTTAGTATATATCTTATCATTATATACTGTTTCTTTTTATACTTTATATTTCTGCTATTTTTGGGTGTAACTGGGACCCCGGTTACATAATTTTGTTCCACCTCATGTACCATAGTGTGATGCGAATGACACTAAACTTGAACTTGGATCTGTCAGTTCATGTTTCTGTCTGTTAGCAAAATATCTGGACAAATTTCAATGAAACATGCAGATAATACTTATTTGGTGTGCATCCACAACACTTTACATTTTGGAGTCACCTGATACAAGATGGCTGCCACAACCGAGTGAACCTTAGAAACACAAAAATGACTGCAATTCAGTTCATTTTATTTGATCGTTTTACTTATGATCTGCAATGTTTTTATGTTTTTCGTGTTGTACTTCATTGTCTGTGTTGCCTGTTACGTGTTTGTTTGTTCAGCACTTTGGTGTGGACTTGTTCCTGTTGAAAGTGCTTTATAAATAAAATGGTATGGTATGGTAGATATAGACCTAACTTGGTATGTTAAGAAGTGCAACATGAAACAGATCTGCAGCAATCTGAAACAGATCAGCAGCATCATGAAACAGATCAGCAGCAACATGAAACAGATCAGCAGCAACGTGAAACAGATCAGCAGCAACATGAAACAGATCAGCAGCAACGTGAAACAGATCAGCAGCAACATGAAACAGATCAGCAGCAACGTGAAACAGATCAGCAGCAACGTGAAACAGATCAGCAGCAACATGAAACAGATCAGCAGCAACATGAAACAGATCAGCAGCAACATGAAACAGATCAGCAGCAACATGAAACAGATCAGCAGCAACATGAAACAGATCAGCAGCAACATGAAACAGATCAGCAGCAACATGAAACAGATCAGCAGCAACATGAAACAGATCAGCAGCAACATGAAACAGATCAGCAGCAACATGAAACAGATCAGCAGCAACATGAAACAGATCAGCAGCAACATGAAACAGATCAGCAGCAACATGAAACAGATCAGCAGCAACATGAAACAGATCAGCAGCAACATGAAACAGATCAGCAGCAACATGAAACAGATCAGCAGCAACATGAAACAGATCAGCAGCAACATGAAACAGATCAGCAGCAACATGAAACAGATCAGCAGCAACATGAAACAGATCAGCAGCAACATGAAACAGATCAGCAGCAACATGAAACAGATCAGCAGCAACATGAAACAGATCAGCAGCAACATGAAACAGATCAGCAGCAACATGAAACAGATCAGCAGCAACATGAAACAGATCAGCAGCAACATGAAACAGATCAGCAGCAACATGAAACAGATCAGCAGCAACATGAAACAGATCAGCAGCAACATGATGTGATTTTTCACAGTGATTATCCTGGTTAGATTTTCAGAGTCCAACAGCCTCAGGGTAGAAGCTGTTCCTCAGTCTAATGGTTATGCACTTAATGTTCATCAACCTCCTTCCTGAGGGGAGCGCAGCAAAAAGTGTGTGCTGGGTGAGTGGGATCCTTCATGATGCAGGTGGCCCTTTTCCTGCATCTGGAGGTGTAGATGTCTGTGATGGTGGGGAGACTGACTCCAACAGACTTCTGTGCAGCCTTCACCACTCTCTGCAAATATTTTCTTTCTGCAGCTGTGCAGCCTCCATGCCACACGGTGATGCTGGAGCACAGGGTGCTCTCCACTGCACACCTGTAGAAGGAGGTGAGGAGATGTGGGTGTAGCTGAAATTCATTCAGAACAAAAACTCTTCTGAACTTCTCATTGCGCAAAACCTTGACTTAAAAGTTTAGCATTACCTGAAGTCAACCTCGTTTGTCTGTTGGCTAAAAGGCCAATGAATCATTGCATTATTTTTAATAAATTGTTGTCCAAAAATAAACAACGGATGTGCACGTCTGATTAACTTTTGGACTCAGTCCAGTTCAAGATGGAGACAACAGCTAGTCAGCGTTGCACATGTTCAAAGTTGCCCAGATTGGCTACAACTCTTGGCTAAAACTCTGGCATAAAAAGGCATTAGGGTGCTATGCAATCATTCAGATACTGGTGGAGCTTTAATTAATGTTTTTAATGAAAGCCAATGGGATTTACTTTTTCTAGGATTACTGGCTAATGACTCTGTGCCAACAATGTTTTAAATTGAATACGTGGACTGTAAATGATTAGCTATATTTATCAGTAAAACTACCGGTAGTTGTGTTATTTTGTGTTGTTCTGTCAGCTTCTGTTTTGTGTGGGTGGTTGGATGTTCAGCACGTCGCAAAGTAAAAACGCGGAACAGATGGCTGCCCTTCTCATACTGAGCCGCTCCACCGGTTCTTTGTCTTTGGCTCTCTCTCTCCATCCTGTTCTGGTCATGATCTCACAATAAAGCACCCCCCCACACCCCCCCACACACACACACAAATGGAAGGAGTTGCTGGGTTTGTTTTACCCACAGGCTGATCACACTGCAGCAAACAACTCAGCTCAAACTAGAATTTAAAGTAACAAACGTACTAATTACTGAGGCTGACAACTGGCTCAGCAGATTATAACAATATCACTATATTTTATAATAGCAAAAATTAGTCTGCATTTTCACAAGACAAAAGAAATACCAATCAATTTTAAGCATTAAACTGTCAAATTTGCATGTAAATAAAATGGACAGAAAATGTAAACAAATATTATTTTATGACTGGTTTATTTTCTGTGTTCTGTACCTCTTAATTTTTATACATTAATATAATCTCATCCAATAATCCTACAATAAAAAACAACAACACATGTTTAAAAAAATAATATTTTGCCATTTGTGCTTTAATAAACTGAATCTAAATTAGTTTGTGGGTAGTGGCAGAAGAGCATTCAGAATCTGTGGAATTACACATTTTGGGGGGTTTCACTGAATGAAACAACAATTTCTTCTGTGTTTCATCAATTTATTTCATTTTTAATTGTTTTATCAAGGAAGTTAAGTCATACTGGTGCTGAGGCCAGAAAATAGTCCCAAACCATGATACTACCACCATGTGTTAAGTTCATATGTGTTTTATTTTTATTTATTTTTTTCAAATATGTTCAAGATACTGTACTTTTATCATCTACATAACAGATTGTTGTTTTCTGTTTCCTCTGCAGCTGGATGTTTTTTAAACAGTTGTTTGGATTTATACATTCCATTTTTCAATTTAATTTCTCGTTAAAATATTGAATTGCAAATATAAACATGTTGAAAACTTAAAAGAGAAGTTTGGTTAAATTTTGTTTGTTCATTTAGAGTTACATTGACTTGATGACTAAGCATCTACACACTTAAGCCTCGGATATAGTTGACGCGTCGCATAGGGCGCGCGGCCAAAGTGACGCAATTGCGAAGTCCCCGCCCCCGCGCTTTGGCCAGTGCGTTGGTTTCGCGCGTGGTCGTGCACCTTCCAGATTTTGAAGCTCCGCAAGCCTAGCGCGCGCGCTGAATTGATTGACAGGTCGGGTAGGGACCTCACCGACAGCCTTCACGCCAGATTCTGCAGCTGTCTGCGCCGCTGTGGTCGTGGAAACGGCGTCGCGACGCATGGAGGAATGTTTTGTGACATAAAATGTAATAAATTCTCCTTCATTCCTGATCTGGAGTCGGACTTTTCTTTTGTTTTTTCGCCAAAACTCACGTGATCGCTTTCTCCTCCGCTGACTCCATGCATTAAAACCGCAAATAAAGACAACAGTTCAGCACGCGAGCAGAAAGCTATTTGTTTTTGTTGTGTGACGTCAAACAGTTCTTCTTCTACGGTAGATTTCTTCTTCTACACCCTTTCTTGCAACATATGCACAGGTTTTAGAGGGTACTGCCACCTGCTGGTCAGTAAAAGAACAGCACTTTGCCAAGCGCTGCCGTGCCACACTATAAACGCATGCACAGTGCGCGCGCAGCACGTGCGCTCCAGCTTGCGGACCAAAGCGCGACTATATCCGAGGCTTTAAGCTGCAAACTTGCACTTGATTGACGACCATTTTGCTGGAAAACTCAACGTCACCTTGAAAACTTGCAAATTTTAACTCACTAATTTTAGAGTCCCACACGTCTGCCACGAATATAATAAACAGGATACATTTAACCACTGAATAAACAATGGTGTGTATTCGATTAGTGCCACACTGACTTTGATTATCGTGCTTCGAATAACAAGCTTAAGATCCCTGTGGGATAAATTTGCATGTGTGAGCAGGTGTGCACGGTGCATTCATGTTTTATTCTGTCATCTCTGGTTTTTCTCCCACACTGACCATTTTTACACTGGAAAAAGTTGAAAAATCAAGAACTACAGCACATTCTCTACAATGTTACTTGCATTACACCTAAGCCTCAAATTTCCGCCTGGCATGTTTTACTTGTTTTTCACTAGAAAATATGAAGAAAATGTTCTATGGACAAGTGCTTCAGCACATTTGTTCAGAATATTTAGATCTTTCAATATCTGGCATTATTTTACATTATACTTGTTAAAAAACAACTATTAAACTGTTTAACATCAAGAAAAAACAATAAGCGAAATTAGATTTTAGAGATTTTATGCAAATAAAACACTGCATTTGAACATGCAGTACAGATTTTGCATCATAAATTAACAATTTCAACACTATAGAACATATTTACAATGTTTTTTTTATTCTCACTTATTTTTACAAATAAGAAACAGACTAACAATTCAAATTATTTACAGGCGAATTTCCCCTCCCTACATTTCTCATTATCTTCTACACAAACAAAGTACAAACTGATGAATAGTATATGTTATAGACTTGATATACTATTCCAAAAACAAAATAAAATATAAAAAATAAAATAAAACTATATCCTATTATATGTACCCAGTATAAAACAATTATCCACCAAATAACAGCCCTCATTCATTCAGAAATAAAATTCAAAAAGTTATTAGATTGTTAGATCAAATGTTTTTTCAGCTTTTTCTTCAGAAGAACAAAAAGAAACTTCTCCAAATTCAAATCATCCAGGAATCTCCTTATTGTCTTTTTATTCCTTGATTTGACATAGTTTTATCTGAATCTCTGCTCTGCTGCTCATGTTTTTCCTGCTCAAGCTGCACTCTGTTCGTGCTGAAGACAAAGGACTCGCTTTCCAGGGCGTTTGCAGCTGACGGAGGGTGACTACCGTAATACCAGCAAAAAGAGCCTAAAAGCGCACTTTTTTCTTTCAAACACCGTTTGAATTTCTCTGATAGCACAAACGGTTGCAGAGTTACGGTAATCTAAAAATAGCTTGGGAAAACAAACGTGTGGAAAAAGTGTCTGTAGAGACACCGACGTTTTAAGAGGGGCGTTTTAAGTTGTGAATACACAACATATACAAAACAAGCATGTTAAGGACTGTTACTATATAATTGCACATTGTTATTCTTGTGTCAGTGACCTACACCTAGAAGCTGTCTCCTGCCCTTAAAGATAAATGCAAAGCCACTGAAAACTCAAAAGTCTGAAAACAGTAACAAACTTAAAGGAAACGCTTCAGTAACGCAATAATTGTGGGTGCTTATTTAAAATCAAAATATAGCCAAGTCATAAATACGGTACTTCTGATGTTATGTTTCTCACCAGCTTTCCTAAACTATTTTGAGCTGAACTTATTAAAGCTGTGCCACCACTAATTAAATTGTTTGTCTTTGCAAAGCGATCTCCGCCTACCCACTGCTGCTCGCTAATAAGTAGTTGTGTCGAGGCACCCCGCCTGCTAATTGAAGGAAGGATGAAAGCTAAAAAATGTTGGAAAAATGACCTGGCGATGGCAGCTATTCTAACAGCTGATGGTGAAGCTGACGTTTGTGATGCAGAGTCGTGCCAGTTTGTGCTCGTTAATGGGCAGGTTTGGAGGATGCTCTGAAGGTTTCAGAGAATTCAGACATGTTTCACATCGAAAACACTGAAGTTTACAGTAAAACGAGAGCTACTTCTGGACGTTTTAATGATCCGTACAAAAATACAGGTTTAAGAAGGAAAACATTACAAAGCCCCACAAGATTTATGCTACTACAGTATTTTTAGTTTTAAACACATAACATGGATGTTTTAGCCAAAGATTGTGTTTCTGCTATCAAATGGCACATTTCCATCCATCTGTTATTTATTATCCGCTTCTTCCCTTTCTGGTAGCAGGAGTCACTGATGCCCATATTCAGCATTATTATGTGAGTTGTGGGAGGGGGGGCACTCTGGATAGGTCTTAAGTCCATCACAGGGACACATACAAAGGAGACAAACAACCATTCACTCTCTCACTCACACCTAGGGATAATTTGGAGTTACCAATCAGTTTAGCATGCAAGTTTTTGGTCTGTGGAAGGATGCACGGAGAGAACAAGCAAAGTCCAGCCAGAAAGGCCCACTGGTCGAGGTTGGATCTGGCAACCGTCTTGCTGAGAGGCAGCCACTCTGCCCATAGTACTGGAATAGATTTTAACTGGATTCTAACTTCCAGGTGATGAAGTTATGTTTTAAAGCCTCTGATACCTCTGTTTCACCCAAATCAGTGCCTATTTTGTTGCCACATAAAACTAGTACAATTACATCATTAGTTTGGCTGTAAGCTATTATATGAATCTGCCCTCAGCTGCTCCTCCTAAAAAAACTAAACAAAAAGCAAACAAATGGAAAAAAAACTATTAAAAATAATTTCTACATAAGCAGCAGTGACAGCACTGTTCATAACACACATGCATTTTTTTAATATGGTTAGGTTTAAAATACTTTAACTGCCAATGCTTGTAACTTTTATGCACATAAAGGCTGTAACTTTTTAAACAATGTTTTTTCCTCTTCACTGCGCTACTGCCAGATTAGGAGCCAAAACATACAAGTTAAATAATTTAAATTACTTTTACTTTGTACAATTGCATAACATACAATTTAAAAATAAATAAATAATCAAGGAGTACCATATTTTCTGGCGTATGAGTAGCCGAGTATACGTAGAGTATAAGTAGCATCAGTCAAAAAAAGCATCACGTGTCAGGATTTACTCAGAGCAAGATTAAAACCCAGTGGTGCAGACAAACATTCTCAGAGGCCAGGAAGTTATAAAAATAATCACTTTAATAAGAATAAACAAATAGCTGTCGTGGCAGCAAAAAACACTTACATGAACCAGAGACCAGAGAACACAAGGGATACCAGACGATGCGGCTGCAATGACTGAGACACAGAACTGGGCTTTTATACTCACAGACAAGACGAGACAAAATCACAAACACTTGGGGACAATCAACTAGAGACAATTAGAGATAGAGCAAGACTGGGAAACTAAACCTGAAACATGAAAAGTAAACTAGGAGGTTAAACTAAGAGTAAATAAACATGGAGACTGAAACATGAAAAGTAAACTAGGATGCCAAAACTGGAGGTTACGTCTGGCGTTGAGACGTCTGGCGTTGAGACGTCTGGCGTTGAGATGTCTGGCATTGCGACGTCTGGCGTTGAGACGTCTGTGGTGCGAAGACCCTCTGCAGATGTTGAGACGTCAGCGGTGCAAAAACCCTCTGCAGACGTCGAGACGTCAGCGGTGCAAAGACCCTCTGTAGACGTCGAGACGTCAGCGGTGCAAAGACCCTCTGCAGACGTCGGTGCAAAGACCCTCTGTAGACGTCAAGACGTCAGCGGTGCGAAGACCCTCTTTAGACGTCGAGACATCAGCGGTGCAAGGACCCTCTGTAGATGTCGAGGCGTCTTCGTCAGTCGAGTTAGGGTCTTCGTCGGTCGAGGTAGGGTCTTCGTTGGACGAGGCAGGGCCAGAAGCCGAAGGACCAGGAGCCGAAGAATCATGAGCCGACGAGCTAGGCGTGGAGTCTGCAGCCGACGGGCCGGGCGAGGAGTCTGCAGCCAACGGGCCGGGCAAGGAGTCTGCAGCAGCCGACGGGCCGGGCGAGGAGTCTGGAGCAGCCGACGGGCCGGGCGTCGAGTCTGCAGCAGCAGAAGAGCCGGGCGTCGAGTCTGCAGCAGCCGAAGAGCCGGGCGTCGAGTCTGCAGCAGCCGAAGAGCCGGGCGTCGAGTCTGCAGCAGCCGAAGAGCCGGGCGTCGAGTCTGCAGCAGCCGAAGAGCCGGGCGTCGAGTCTGCAGCAGCCGAAGAGCCGGGCGTCGAGTCTGCAGCAGCCGAAGAGCCGGGCGTCGAGTCTGCAGCAGCCGAAGAGCCGGGCGTCGAGTCTGCAGCAGCCGAAGAGCCGGGCGTCGAGTCTGCAGCAGCCGAAGAGCCGGGCGTCGAGTCTGCAGCAGCCGAAGAGCCGGGCGTCGAGTCTGCAGCAGCCGAAGAGCCGGGCGTCGAGTCTGCAGCAGCCGAAGAGCCGGGCGTCGAGTCTGCAAGCGGCGTCGAGTCTGCAGCAGCCGAAGAGCCGGGTGTCGAGTCTGCAGCAGCCGAAGAGCCAGGCGTCGAGTCTGAAGCAGCCGAAGAGCCGGGCGTCGAGTCCGCAGTAGTCTAAGAGCCGGGCGTAGAGTCTGCAGCAGCCGAAGAGCTGGTAGGTCCTCTCTTTCTTCGACCTCTGCCACTGCGGCGATGGCGCGGTCCAGGACCAGATCGGGAACCCTCTCTTGGTTCAGGTCCTTCCATAGCACTGGAGAAGTGAGGGGCATCTTCCAGGACCCCCTCCGAACACGAGACATGAGGGGCGTCATCTAGGACCCCCTCAGAGCAGGACAAAGCAAGCGTTGAAGAGCCAGCCGGTTCAGGGCGTGCTGCTGCTGTATGTTCAGGGCCAGATGATTTTAGAGTCCTTATTCCAATTAAAACTGTTCATATTCTGGAAGCTGGGTCAGACCGGGTTGAGACAACATAAACTTTTCAGCGAGGGAAAGCACAAAATCAAAACAGTCGGGGTTATTTTTAGCAGAGGTGATTAGATTTTCTAAAGTCCGGTTTATTTAGATATCGTAAGTTCACTGGGCTGAAATTGGTGTGAGTTAGAATGAGACAAACAAGCGTTTCTAGGTGAAGTGACAGGAACATTTATCACCCCTGAAGGCTCTCCTAGGGTGACCTCTGCTGGAAGGACTGAATATTGTTCTGTTGACTGACCTGTGTGCTGGCCCCCTTCATCTGATCTCTGGATGAACGGGGAGATGAGTGAGCGGTGTGAAGGCCCGCCCCCGTGGAGACGCTGTGACCGGGTTCACCGGACCGAGCCGGGACAGCTGCGAGCGACAGTGGGGTTTTTGTTTCCACCCTCACCGGAAACCTAGGAGTTGAGGCCATGGAACTTGCTACCACTGGAGCACTGGAGTCGTGCCCAAAATACTCGGATTCGCTGGACCGAGGCCAATCAGCTGACCACGACGGAGGTGCAGGTGAACGTTTCCGGTTCTTCTTTTTACCACTTTGACGACGGTGTTGACGCTGAGGAGTAAAAACAAGGAAATCGTCCTCGGCATCTTCCCCGGACGTCCACCCCGAGACGAGCAGCGCTGAGCACTAGGAGGAACTAGACTCACGGGTCAAGTGGCCCATCCGGCGCCGAGACTCTTCCTGTTCTAGGACCAGAAGCGGGGAAGGCAGGACTTCTACTTCCTGGCTGAAGTCCTCTTGTGCCGACACGGGCTGGACCTGAAAACCGCTGCAGCGGACCACGGTCTTCTCCATCCGCGTGGACTCGAGAGGACAGGTAGGAGGAATATGCTGTCTGCTAGGCTTTTTTATTTATTTATGGCAGCTGCATACTGTCAGGATTTACTCAGAGCAAGATTAAAACCCAGTGGTGCAGACAGACATTCTCAGAGGCCAGGAAGTTATAAAAATAATCACTTGAATAAGAATAAACAAATAGCTGTCGTGGCAGCAAAAAACACTTACATGAACCAGAGACCAGAGAACACAAGGGATACCAGACGATGCGGCTGCAACGACTGAGACACAGAACTGGGCTTTTATACTCACAGACAAGACGAGACAAAATCACAAACACTTGGGGACAATCAACTAGAGACAATTAGAGACAGAGCAAGACTGGGAAACTAAACCTGAAACATGAAAAGTAAACTAGGAGGTTAAACTAGAGTAAATAAACATGGAGACTGAAACATGAAAAGTAAACTAGGATGACAAAACTGGAGGTTAAACTAAGAGTAAATAAACAAGGAGACTAAACCAGGAAAACTAATAAAACAGACCAGGAACTGACTAACAGAAAAACGGCACAAAGAGAACAGACAAGACCAACAGGATGGAGCCATCCTTACATCACGAAGAGGAAAAACATATATGTCGCTTTGGTGTATAAGTCGCGTTTATTATGCATTTATTTAATGGTCAAAACAGCTTCATTTTGTCTGGGCGGCTCCATCCATCCATCCATCCATCGTGGCTGGAGCTGCTAGCTCTCCAGTGTTCCTCTGCCTGCAGCAGCTGAGTGAAGCGAGCGCACCTGGGAGGACTCACTTTTGTAATTCTTAGAAATTTAAAGCATCAGTCAAAATTTGCGTAATGAATATGGAAAAGTATATAAGTTGCTCTGATGCAAAAGTCACATGACTGATATATATATATACATATATACTGTATATATTTAGGCGACTTATACGTAGGAAAATACGGTAATTAAGGCTTCTAGTTTTACACTTTAAAACTCGTCATCTGGAATTAAAACACTTTTCAAACATAGAATCAGAAAGAAACTATAAAGGGACGCAAGTCATAAGGTTTTAATTTATCATAAATTTTCCTTTTTGTCTTATAGATTAGAGGTCAGATTCTACACTCAGTAACTGACAGACAAGCAGCATCCTCTGCAGTTTTGAGTATTTCAGTTTATCAGCAGCAGAAAGTGAAGTCCTTGCATTTAGTCTGAAAGGTCAGAGTTCAAATCTTTATCTGAGACTGTGTGAAAGAACATCCTGCAGCAAACTACTGCAAGGCTGTTGCAGTTCTAATAGCTTTCCCATCTGCTGTGCCTGTTCAGGGTCCGTTTGGTGGAGGGGTCCAGTGCCCTGTCTGCTTGGTATTCTTGGTGCCAGATCAGTTAGGTAACTTTAGCAGATTTCAAAGTTGCTGCAATAAATCAAGTTTGAGTGTGTGCATGTTGGAGTCAGAAGTCATAAACTGAGTTTGGTATATTCCATGCACTTTTTTGTATGAGGCCATGAATTTGAACTGCTGACTCGTACATGCATTACAGTGTAGATGATTTTTAAAACAAATAAATTAGATTTAAAAAAAAAAACAGCTAAAAATAATGTAAAAAAAATTGACTCTAAAGAACCAGCTGCAGTAAGATATCATCGTGTTACACTGATTCAGTGTTTCATGTGATCAGGCCTCACTTGGTGTACACTTCACTAACTGACTGCTTGTGCAGAGTTTGCATGGCAGATGTCTGTGCATGTGGTCTTGTAAGTTTACTTCATGTGACTCTTCTGACCGGAGGGTATTCTTCACTTCCTCTTGCTTTCTCCTTTTGCTTCTTCCCGTCTCTCTTATTTTGAAGCTGTCCGAGCGAGCTGCAGTCCGAGAGCTGACAAATGTCTGCACAAATAACCTGCGACTTATCTCACTGTCCAACTGCCCTCAGCTTAACTCTTGTGGAGCCACGCAACATTGAAAAATGTACAGCTCAACCAAAGAAAAGATTACTTTGGCCAAAATGTGCATTTGGAGTTAAGAAAGGAATAACTCTGTGGGCCAATAAGAAGTTATGGGTTTATCTCAATAACAACATTTTGGATACTGCAGTGAAAAGTTCTCTTATACACAGTATGATCTTCAAAACTCCTTGAGACTTTTTGTTTCCCCTCTCCTCACACTACAGTACAGGTACTTCTTTTTCATCTCTTCAAGCTTCAGCACATCAACCCTGCTTTTTATTTTTCAAAGATATCTAT
>JBBPBX010046385.1:0-14520 GCA_038048925.1 Garcialebias charrua | reverse complement strand
ACAGTGTATTATTTGGGCAGAAAGGGGTAAGTGGTCCGGTCCGTTGTGGTGAAGAGGGAGCTGAGCTGTAAGGCAAAGCTCTCTGTTTACTGCTCAGTCTACATTCCTTCCCTCACCTTTGCTCACAAACTCTGGTAGAGACCAAACGAATGAGATCGTGGATACAGGCGTTTGAAGTCAGTTTCGACCACAGTGTAGCTGGACTCTCCCGTAGGAATAGCAGTTATAATAATAATAATAATAATAATAATGAATTCAATTTATAACGCACTTTTCATTAGTGAAAATCTCAAAGTGCTACACACATTGAATGCTACACACATTCATACACCGGTAGCGGCAGACTACCATGCAAGGTGCTTTCCAGTCCTACCGGGAGCAACTCGGGGTTAAGTGTCTTGCCCAAGGACACAACGACACATGGTGTGGGGAACCGGGATTCGAACCGCCAACCTTCCGATCGGGGGACGACTGCCATTACCACTACGCCACGGCCGTCCCAGTTATCTGGGAGAGACTCAGTAGATCCGCTGCTCCTCCACATCCAAAGGGTGGTTCTGGTAAGTTTTTTTTTTTTTCCATTTCCCTTTATTTATACAGGTAGTCTCAGTGAGCCACGAGAACTCATTTTCAAGAGAGACCTCAAGACCTCGGAGGAAAGACGAAACGTTTCTACAATTTTTTTTATTTGTTTAGTTTTTTTGAATGTCCAGAGGACCAGACTTAAAGACCGTGTAAAGTGAATTTCAATATTTTCTTAAATAAACATTATAAATGTCATTATTGTAATGTTGTAAATGAGTAAAAAGTCTCAAAATTGTAGCTCAATTAATTTTGGAGTTATAGATGAAACTGTGTATAAAGATATGTCTTTTTCAGGATTTTTTAGGCGTGGTTTAAACGGGACCGCGTTTCGTCACGCGGTCCTCATTAGTATAGCCCCACCCCCTGCAGCTCCAGCCGTATAAATTCGCCTCGGTGGAGCCGTTCACTCGCGAATCGCAGATAGCATCAGATAGCAATAGCATAGATATTTTGTTCATTGTTAGCTAGCTAATCAATTATGCCTCGTTCGTGCATCTTCCCTGGATGTCGCAATGGTCAGGGCACCCGTACAAATCATAACGTGTTTTTATACCGCATGGTTTTATACTGAGTATCTGTAATGCCTGGATAGGTCAATGGATAAAGCGTTTGCCTTCTGTCCCAAACTCCACGGGTTCAATTCCCGCATGGTACAACTCTTTTTTTATTTTTTTCATTCCAGATTAAAAACACACAAGAAAACTATTTACAAAAACAGCGTAACTCTTGGAAAAAGTAGCTGCTGTTACAGACAGAACTCAAATAAAACAGAGCAGGTTTACTGGATCTCTGCTGTCTGCCTCTCCACTGTGGGACACGAGCAGGACACGAGCGCAGCTGCGCTGAAACCACGCCCACGCACTGACACGCCCCCAGCGTTCCAGACCAAGGCAAAATCATGTTTTTTCATGATTTTTGAGACTTAATTTTATAAGGTAAACAATGTTTTTAATCAGTCAGATTTATATGGGTGATTAATAACACATATTTATGCCATGTGACAAACTAAAAACACACATTTAATTTCACTTTACACGGTCTTTAAAGGTCCACTGACATGATTTTTTTACTATTCATAAAATTGCTCAAAATATATATATTTTATCATTTAAATATGTTCGTTTTTGCAAACAAAATGATAAATCACTTTAATTTTGCTTTAAAAGTGATTTTGAACTTCAAGCCGTGTTTAATCATGGGAAATCCGATTACACACGAACGCACCATCTGTGACGTAACACCGGGCAGAGCTCTGGGCTTGTCACAGTGCGCGGGTATGAGCAGCTCGACATGAAGGTAAGTCTGATACAGCATCAGACCTAAATTAGATCCTGTTGTTTCTTGTTCCATCACCCAAACTATTTTCTGCTTCCCAAAACTGAAGACAAATAGCTCAAATCTTCACTTAGATTCATACTTTTTACTTTTTATACTACTATGAAAAAACTCAGGACAGTATTACACTTTTATTATTTCATTTTATGCTTATGTTCATTGGGTGTTTGGTGTTTTAGGGGTGTTTGGTGTTTCAGTGTTGGTGTAAATTTTCATACTTTTATACTACTATGAAAAAACTCAGGACAGTGTTACACTTTTACTATTTTATGCTTATGTTTATTAAATGTTTTAGTGTTTAGTGTTTAGATGGTTACTGTTGCACCGAGGGACTGAGAGAAACGCAATTTCAATCCTGTGTATGTCCTGTACATATTGCAGTTCTGATAATAAAGTTGACTTTGACTTTGACTTTGAGATTGCTAAATTCGTCGGGTTTTAAATTGTTTGCTATTAAAGAGACGCCCCACACTACGTCACAGATGGTGCGTTCGTGTGTAATCGCATTTTCCATGAATAAACACGGCTTGAAGTTTAAAATCACTTTTAAAGCAAAATTAAAGTGATTTATCATTTTGTTTGCAAAAACGAACATATTTAAATGATAAAATATATATATTTTGAGCAATTTTATGAATAGTAAAAAAATCATGTCAGTGACACTTTAACTTTTTTGGATTTTTCTTCCCAGATTATTGAGCATACATCAGGATACTTTAAAATCCATTAAACATCCATTTTAAATGTGGTTAAGATTTTGAAGTGCAGGTCTGATACTAAGGGGGCCTCAAGATCTATACACTGCTCATTTCTTACCATGAGACCAGTTTGGGCTCTTTAAAACTGAAATGGGAAACTGAATTGGAGGAATCCTCAATCTCGAGAAAAATCATTCAGAACATAACTCATCCTCAGTCTGTCTGAGACACGTTGTAATTCAATTGAAGGTGGTGCACCGGCTGCACCGGTCCAAAGACGAGTTGTCCAAGATCAAAGCTGACCTGGACCCTGCATGTGATCGTTGTAAACAAACTCCAGCTACGCTCTTACACACATTCTTGACCTGTCCCAAACTGCGGACCTTTTGGCGATTTATTTTTGATACCTTCTCTGGGATATGTGGAAAAACTGTACACCCGTCACTGTTCATTTCATTGCTTGGGGTGGCCCCTGTGGATACGTCCAGTGCTGGGCAGCGCTAATCCAAAAATTAGTTCCGCTATTTCTAAAGCACTTATTGATTTATTTAGGTCCACAATTTCAAAAGCACTTATGTATTACCAATGCTAGCGGACGCTAATGCTAACACGCTAACCGCCATTTTGAAGAGGGCAACTGGCGAAATAATTTTTTTAATCCAGCAGATTTGACCATTTGAACCGGTTAAGCTCAGAAAAACCTTGTGCTATAAAGTCACTGACTTTATAGCACAAGGTTTTTCTGAGCTTAACCGGTTCAAATGGTCAAAAAAAATTTATTTCGCCAGTTGCCCTCTTCAAAATGGCCAAATGGCGAAATAATTTTTTTAATCCAGCAGATTTGACCATTTGAACCGGTTAAGCTCAGAAAAACCTTGTGCTATAAAGTCAGATAAGAAATATATTTTTTCTCAGCAAAGAAATAATTGTTTTTACCGTGTTTTCATGGAAAGTCCTCATCTTCTGTGGCCGTCGCGGCCGCCATTTTGAAGAGGGCAGTGGAGAAATACTTTTTAAAATCCAGACGCGTCGCGTAGGCCGCTGAGAAACATCCATAAGTTCACCCTCCATGTTAAAAACTCTTCGTCTGACTCTTCGAAAACAAGCAATAAGGCTGCAGAGTAACACACTGGCTGCTAACTGAGAGCGCTCGCTCTAGTAAAGAGACTGAGGGGACGCTTTTTTGTCACGGACCACATCCGGCGCTGACAGGATATGGTCTGTTAGCAGTCGTCCGGGCTTGTAAATAAGTTTTTTCGGTTTTACTGATAGATAATTAGTTATTAGCGGTACTGCATTTTTTGGGCAGCACGGTGGCACAACTGGTAGAGCTGCTGCCTCTCAGCGAGAAGGTTGCCGGTTCAAATCCCGGTCCGGGGCCTTTCTGGGTGGAGTTTGCATGTTCTCCCCGTGCATGCGTGGGTTTCCTCCGGGTACTCCGGTTTCCTCCCACAGACCAAAAAACATGCTTGTTAGGCTGATTGGTGACTCTAAATTGACCCTAGGTGTGAGTGTGAGAGTGGATGGTTGTTTGGTGTGAGTGAGACAGGTCCCTCTTGTAAATGAGTCCCCGTGACTCAACGAGGCTAGCCTGTATAAATAAAGGTTGAATGAATGAAAAAATAAAAATAGCGCAAATCCGCTTATGAATTATAAAAGTTAGTCAATCCGCTGTAAAGCTAACAGATTATTTAACTACGCTATAAGCGGATTAGCGCATTAGCGCTCTCTAGCGGTCGGAGGCCCACCACTGCTAAGATTATTATTCTGATAAGGAAGAGATGGCCACACTGATAACAAGCTGCAGCTTTGTACACTTAGGCCCTGTTTACACGGACACTGTGTGGGGGAAACGCAACTTTTGGGTATGTTAATTAGGTGAAAAGTTTTGCGTTGACACTGTCGAATTCTGTGGATACGACTCTCTCCCCCTCCACCCCCCGTCCTCATGATTTCACTGTAGTTACCATGCTGGGCCTTTAGATGGCGCTGTGATTTTTGGAACCTTCACTACTGCGCATGCGCTGCCTGAGGTAAACAGAGCAGCTGCCTCGTCTGTTTTCCTCTCTGGCTAAAATCAGCTAACTACAAGTTGTTGTCAACAAGTTAACAACAAGTTAAAGCTGGAATTTGGATAAGAGTCAACAGATTTGAGTCAGTGGGACCCGCTTCATCTAACAAGCTGCACTGAGCCTGTGGACCAGAACCGCTGAGTGGACTGTGGACCAGAACCGGACTTTACGCCGTGATAAACAGCTGACTTACAGCAGGTAAATCAACATTCTTAATATAATGTTTGCTTGTGTTTACTTTGATCACACAACAACTGAGTTTTTATTTATTTATTTCTGCCAGGTGGAGAAGCTGTCGCTCCAGCAGGCAGACGGTTTGGCGGTTCTGATGGGTCCAGATGAACAGCAAGAGTCCAGTTCATTAACGTAGTTACAGTTCGGTTCACGTGTTTTAATAGTGTGTTCAGTTTAATTCTCAGTGTTTGTGTTTAAACTTTGGTGCTGAATAAATAAATAAAAAATAAACCTGTGTCTTCATTTTCACAGCACGTTACGCACTGTTTAAAAAATGTAACGAGTCCAGATAGATACTGTAGTTCAGATAAATTTACATCTCCCACGCCAACATAAATACTGTTTATTATTGTTAAACTGTTATATTTTGCAACGTGACACGTGAAATGTCACTGTCCGCGCGTGCGGGCTGCGCGCATGTGGTTGATAACAAAAGCTCCACGGGAGATGTTTACATTATCAGCGGGGGGTCTACGAAAAACTTCCACCTTGAGGTCAGAAAAGTATCGGTGTCATCGAGGGGGGCCAGCAGCGTCGTGTAGGCGATAAGCAAAGTCGCAAAGAGAAAGTAGCGGTTACACTCAAAATACGCGCCGTGTAAACTGGCCCTTAGTCCAGCTTACGGATGACTTTGCGTACATGTTCCCGTTGTACCTTGGTGCAATGTCAATAAAGATTATTCTGATTCTGATCATATCTTTGTTTCTTTTCATTCTTCTGACACAATAGGCATGATGTTAGTTTCATTCTTGAAAAAACAGACCCTCAAGTACTCACACTTATTGTAGGCTTCACCTTCCCAACTCTTCATTCATGCCACCCTCTTCCATTTCACCAATAACCCAACACCATCAATTCAAAATGCTTCCCCGGCCCACCTGCTGTGTTGCGACTAACAGCTCTTTGCTTGTCCACTCATACACACAGCACCTGGCTAGTGTGAGCCAGGTGGTTTTCCAGTTTTGCAAACACTATGAATATGTGGAAATGCTTTTTAATATGTTACACTGAACACAGCTACATGATGCTGGGTGGTGATGCAGTGATTATAATAAAGCCTAAGTCAACTTTTGCTAATAGTTGGCTCTTCTTTATAAGCTGTGTGCCTTTCTCAGCATTGCCCGAAGCACTGAAAATATTAAAAATTGATAAACTGTTAAAGGGAAGAGAAGGGGGTCCATCTGTGAGCTGAATTCAAGGACAACTGTGTTACTCATTTTGGAACAGTTGAAATAAGCCAGTGTTTTCAGGAGAGGGTTAGAAATGTGGGATTTGAACAAACTGTGGATTCTATTGTTGTTTGTGATGTTTCATATCAGACCTGAATCAACTCCTTGTTTGTATCAGCATGACTCTTTGAGTGAGAGATAATGAACAAATTGGATTGTTTCAGATCCGAGCACCAACAAGAATAGTTTTACAGCTCTTTGGTGCCTCAAAAAGCTGTTTAATGGGATTTTTGTTATGTAGCCCTGAGGTGTTGGGATTTGGTGACATTTTCCCTCACCTCACTTTGTTATTTTACTTTAACACATCTTTCTTCTTATTTGTTTTAACTTTAGCACCATCATTTTTTCTATCCTCTTTTACAGAACCAATTTCACCTGCAGATATCAGCCCGTGTGCCTCCATCAAGTCTGGGAAGCTTGCTGCTAGCCATCCTGCGAGGCGGGGAGAGGGACAGGGACCAAGACAACCAAGGAGGTGGCAGCTGGGGAGGAGCAGCTGTTATCTGCCCCGGCTGGGATGAAGGCAGTGAGGGTTTGCTAACCCACCTACAGAGGCACAGTGGTTCTGTCTGGCATTTATGGGACATCATTAACCTGACTCGCATCACTGGGGGCAGAGATAGAAGCAAGGAGGAGGTCAGCAAGGAGAAAAGGGAGGATGAAATGGAAAAAGAGGCTTTGAACATGATCTCCACCAGCTTCCTGCACTCTCCCTCACCAGTTTCCTCTGTGCTGGTCCTGGGTTCTGACCTGGAGTGTCTCTCATCTGTCTTGCGGGCTGCTCAACACCTCACCACATCTCTACCTGCACTGCAGTGGATCATGGGATACCCTTTGTCTCCAGACTCTCTACACACCTTAGGAGGTCCCCTGGGACTGTTAGCCTACGGGGAAATCGGCCGTAAGCCGATAAGCTTCTACATACGGGATTCACTACAGCTGATTGTTGGAGCGGTCACAGCGGCAGCCATGCTGAGGCCAGACTTAGCACTGGTTCAGAATATACTCGACTGTTACGACAAACCAAACCAACTTGAAGTGCCCTCATCTGGACACATTATTACCAGGTATGAACATGAAAAAACACATGGTACATGCAACAATTCATTAAAGAGTCAGTGCAAATACAAATACTGAGATATATGGCATTGTATATGTGCGTCAAGTCTTCATGTGATGCCTTATAATGATATTTTTAAATTGAAATGTAGCTTTCCTTGAAGGAATGCATATGACCCTCCATCTTTAATATATTCAATTCAGTTTATTGATATAGCACCAAGTAATAACAGAAGTCGTCTCAGGGCACTGAACAGAAATATTCATATATACAATAATAATTTAACATTATTTATGTGAGGAGCAGACTGCTTTGAGTTCAACTTCATCACAGAACTCTCATCTTGAACAAGCATGAAGGCGACAGTGGAAAGGAAAATCTCCCTCATGAGGAATAAACCTCTAGCGGAACCAGGCTCAGGACAAGTGTCATTTGCTTCAACCAGCTGGGTTTGGTAGGAACAGATACACAATGGCAGGTCAAGAATCACATGTTAAGATAGAAATATTATCAAATGAAAACTATTTAATTTTATCAATTCATTTAAGGAAATGAGGTCAGTTTGTTCTCTAGTAGTCTATGTCTATAGCAGCAGAACAAGCCAACCCTAATTATAGGATTTATGAAGAAGTAAAGTGTTAATCCCAGTCTTGAAACTGGACAATGTGTCAGCCTCATGGACACAAACTGGAAGTTGGTTCCACAAGAGAGGAGCCTGACAACTGAAAGATCTTCCTCCATTCTGCTGCTGGAAACTCTAGGAACCACAAGTAAACCTGCAGTCTGAGAGTGAAGTGCTCTGTTAGTAAAATATGGAACAATAAGATCTGTAATATAAGATGGAGCTAGGTTGTTGAGGGCTTTGTAGGTTAGAAGTAAGATTTTGAATTCAGTTCTGGATTTGACAGGGAGCCAGTGGAGAGAAGCTAAAACTGGAGAGAGATGATCTCTCCCAGTAACTCCAGTTCAGACTCTGCAGCAGCATTTTGAATCAACTGAAGACTTTTTAAAGAAGTATTTGGACACCCAGATAACAAACCATTGCAATAGTCCAGTCTAGACGTGACAAATGCATGAACCAGTTTTTCTGAATCATTTTTAGATGTTTCTAATTTTAGTGATATTATGCAGGTGGAAGAAGGAGGTTCTAGTAACATTTTTAATGTGGGGGATAAAAGACATGTCCTGATCAAAAATAACACCAAGATTTTTAACATTAGAACTGGAGGCAGATTCATGTCATCCAAAGAGGAAGAAAGACTAAAAAATGTATTCTCAACATGCTCAGGTCCAAAAACTAAAACCTCAGTCTTGTCTGTTCAAAAGCAGATAATTAAGGGTCATGCAGGTTTTTATGTATTTAAGACATGCTTGTAGTCTAAGTAAATGATTGGATTCATTGGGTTACATGGACAAATATAACTGTATCATCGGCATAACAATTAAAATTTATCCCATGCTGTTTAATAACTTTATGGAAGCATCAACAAGGTAAAGAGTATTGGTCCAAGCACTGAACCTTGAGGAACTCCATGACTAACTTTGGTGTTTGATGAAGAGCCCTTCATTCACAAAGGTCCACAAATGTAAAGATTCATTATTTACATTTACAAACTGGAATCTATCAGATAAATATTATTTAAACCTATTTAGAGTTTTTTTTCCTGTAATTCCAACATCATATTCAAGTCTCTGTAGTATAATATTATGATCAACTGTATCAAATGCAGCACTGAGGTCTAACAGGACCAGTGTAGGCACCTGTCCATTGTCAGAGGCCATGAGAATATCATTAGTAACTTTCACCAGTGTAGCTTCAGTGCTGTGGTGAACTCTAAACCCTGACTGAAACTCATGAAACAGATTATTTATTTGCAGATGATCACGTAACAGATCAGCAGCTATTTTCTCTAGATCTAAAAAAATTAATTCTGATCCTCTGGACATTCAAAAAACAAAACAAACCAAAAAAAAATTGTAGAAACATTTTGTTTTTCGTCTGAAAGACTTCCTCAGTGACTCGCAACTCTCTCTCTCTATGGCTCTGGTACAGCCTACTCTTACCCACGTGACCAGCCTCTCAGCCAATAATACTACCATCTTTGATGTACTACAGGAAGTGTCAGGTCTGTTGCTTTGTGCAGGCGTGTAACTAAAACTCTTTCCTACCGGAAACAAAAACCCGGAACTAAAGGTTCTGCATCGGTTTAATATGCATTTATATTGCATAACGTAGGTGTACACAACTTTCAGAAACATAAGTCAAAGTCAAAGTCAACTTTATTGTCAGATCTGCAATATGTACTGTACAGGACATACACAGGACCGAAATTGCGTTTCTCTCAGTCCCTCGGTGCAACAGTAAACATCTAAACATTGAAACACTGAAACATATAATAATAGACATAAGCATAAAATAGTAAAACTAACACTGTCCTGAGTTTTTGCATAGTGGTATAAGAGTATGAAAATTTACACCAACTCTAAAACTAAAACTAAAACATTAAACATTTAATGAACATAATACTGTCCTGAGTTTTTGCATACTAGTATAAAAAAAGAGTATAAAAAGTATAACTAAAATAAACTAAAGGTTTCTAGCATTGACATTTGCAAAGTGGCAAAGCAGCGTATGAGTTAATGTACACAGTATATGTATGAGGTAGTAGTTGATGTTGTTATAGAGGCAAAAAGTGGCATATGCAGTAAGGCACATTGGGCATCCCTGAATAAGACCGTTCAGAGCACACTGTATATGTATCAGCAGTGGTGTAGATATTAGAGTAGTGTACTGTAAATGTAAACAGTAGTAATTAAATGTAAGCAGTAGTAATAAAAGTAAACAGTATTAATAAATGTAAACAGAGAATGTAAACAGTATTATGACTATAGGCAGTGATGTAATACAAACATTAGTGCAAGTATGAGAAGTAGTGCAAACTGTATGAGCACATGACCGAGAGTTTAGTGAATAACCCGTTTGATGACACAGAGTCCAGTGTTAAAATCTTTGTGTTGTGTGGTAATGTGTGAGAAAGTTTTAGTGTTAAGGCAGTTCAAATGGGAGGGGGCAGAGCAGGCAGAGTGTTTAGCATCCTGACTGCCTGATGAACAGAGCTGTCTCTCAGTCTGCTGGTTCGAGCCTGGAGACTCCTCAGTCTCCTCCCTGATGGCAGCAGTCTAAAGCAGCTGTGTAGTGGGTGTGTGGGATCACCTGCCATGCAGTGGGCTTTCCGAGTGAGGCGTTTGCTGTGTAAGTCCTGCAGTGAGGGCAAGGAGGTGCCACGATCTTCTCAGCTGCTTTCACGATGCGCTGGAGGCTCTTGCGGCAGGATGCAGTACATGCACCAAACCACACAGTGATGCAGCTGGTCAGGACACTTTCTATGGCACCCCTGTAGAAGGTGCACATGATGGGGGTTGAAGCTCCAGCCCTTTTCAGCTTGCGGAGAAAGTAGAGACGCTGGTGAGCCTTCTTGGCCAGTGCTGCAGTGTTCCTGCTCCAGGACAGGTCCTTCTGAGACGTGCACTCCCAGGAACTTGGTGCTGTCCACTCTCTCCACTGCGGTGCTGTTGATGGTCAGAGGGGCATGTTGTGCATCCCTCTTCCTGAAGTCCACGACAATCTCCTTTGTCTTCTCCACGTTGAGAGTGAGATTGTTGTGTCCGCACCACAAGGCCAGGCGGCTCACCTCGTTCCTGTAGTCCGTCTCATCGTTGTTGCTGATGAGACCTACCACTGTTGTGTCGTCCGCAAACTTGATGAAGTGGTTGGAGCTGTATGATGGTGTGCAGTCGTGTGTTAGCAGGGTGAATAGAAGGGGGCTCAGCACACATCCTTGTGGGGCCCCTGTGTTCAATGTGATGGTGCTAGATGTGTTACTCCCGATCCGTACTGTCTGTGGTCTCCCGGTCAGGAAGTCTAGCAGCCAGTTACACATTGAGGTGTTCAGCCCCAGACTGTCCAGTTTAAGGATGAGCTGTTGGGGGATGATGGTGTTGAATGCTGAGCTGAAGTCGATGAACAACATTCTAACATAAGAGTCCTTCGTGTCCAGATGTGTGAGAGCTGTGTGGAGGGCAGAGGAGATGGCATCGTCGGTTGAGCGATTAGGTCGGTATGCAAATTGGAAGGGATCCAGGGAGGCAGGGAGGACAGATGTGATGCTTTTCATGACTAGCCGTTCAAAGCACTTCATCAGGATGGGGGTGAGTGCTACTGGGCGATAGTCATTGAGGCATGCGGGCGTTGCCTTCTTTGGGACAGGGATGATGGTGGTGGCTTTGAAACAGGTGGGGACGATGGCCTGGCTCAGTGAGATGTTAAAGATGTCCGTGAAGACCGCTGCGAGTTCCCTTGCACAGTCCTTCAGCACACGACCAGGTATGTTGTCAGGACCAGAGGCCTTCCGGGCGTTAATCTTGATGAATGATCGCCTTACGCTGTCTGAGGACAGCGTCAGCACCTGGCCATCAGGAGAGGGGGGGAGTTTATGTGCTGGTGTGCTGTTACTTGTCTCGAACCGAGCAAAGAACTCATTCAGTTCATTCAGCGCAGAGGCTGATAACAAATCATATCTATCATAACAAATATGATACTGACAGAAATATATTTCATGGGTGTTAAGGGCCTTGCCCAAGGTCCCAGAGTGGAGCGAATGAGGGTGGAGGCATTTGTGGGTGTTTCACCTTTTCCACCCACATTTTGATGTTGAATGTATCGGGAATTGAACTTGCAACTTTCTGAACACAGGCCCATTTTCTAACCTCTGCGCCACCACTCCCCCATTTCTACCTGTTTGCTAAGACTGGGCCTGCTCCACGCCATCCGTCTGCTTGGAGGAATCCATTTTGTATAGCTTGCGCCCGGTATGGATCACGTGACACAATGACGCAACTGCGACGTAATGACGTAACTGTGAATTCATTCAACGTTTATTTAAACAGATAAGTCACATTGAGCCTCAAAGACTCATTTACAAGTGAGATCTGTTGGACAGACAATAAAAGTGGTGAAAAATGACACATAGGGTTTGGAGACAAAACAAATTCCTAACACATTTTTGACCTCTGTTTGAAGGTCAAAAATGTGGTAATGAAAAAAAATCTCGCACACAAGCACATAATGACGCCGACATTACGCAGAGGGGGGCGGGGGTGGGGGGTACTCAAAGACGTGAGCAGCCAGCTCGCAGAGGCACTGCAGAGTTCAGATAAAGGATGGCCAGAGGTGAATCGAGAGTCCTGAAATGACAGAATGTTTATTCAGCTGGGCTCCTCTGAAAAGTCTGTGGAATTCCTCAGAAGAAGGTTCGGGAGGGTGAGAGCATCAAGTTTACAAAACTTCCCAGGCGTGTTGAGATAAGACGACCTGTCAAGGCCAGTCAGGAGCCGAATGTCAGTTAAACACGATTGTTTTGGGAACAGGCAGAACTTTAATGACATCTACCTGAGTGATAAATTGAATTCATTATTATTATTATTATTATTATTACCTTCAGTCTGTGTCAGTCCACTCGCTTCCAAAATGTCCAAATTAAAATGACCACACCAATAGAACGTGCCCGAGAAAATCCCGAGACGTCCGCCCTTGAGAAGAGCAAGTGTTGAAGTGTGAAAGTGTGAATACTCGACATGAAATTTTAAAAACTCATGAGATGTCCTAGGAATCGACGTGTCAATTATTTGAGTTGTCTGTTAAAGCCCTACATCCAACAAAAGTATAAATTGTAAAGGAAAAACAGTAATAAGATCTAAGATATGAACTAAGAAATACGCTAAATTAAGAATATGCTAAGCACTAGTGGTACAAAAACATACGCCAAACATCAGCAGCACGAACATGAGTGTGTGTGAGCAGATCCGTGCGAATGAACACAGTAGCTTGAAATAAATCAGCAGCGTGAGATTAGCAGCAAGGATATTCAACAGTACATATCAATAACCAGGTGGCACTACATTGATTTTTTTCCACAGTGATAATCCTGATTAGGGATTCATGAGTCTAACAGCCTCAGGGTAGAAGCTGTTCCTCAGTCTAGTGGTTCTACACTTAATTATCCTCAACCTCCTTCCTGAGGGGAGTGGGGCAAAAAGTGTGTGTGCTGGGTGAGTGTGGTCTTTCATGATGCAGGTGGCTCTTTTCCTGCATCTGGAGGTGTAGATGTCTGTGATGGTGGGGAGACTGACTCCAACATCTTCTGTGCAGCCTTCACTACTCTCTGCAGAGCTTTTCTTTCTGCAGCTGTGCAGCCTCCATGCCACACGTTGATGCTGGAGCACAGGATGCTCTCCACTGCACACCTGTAGAAGAAAGTAGAACTTAAGTTCCACTTTTAAAGAGGAACTTGTGAACAACACAGATACATCATCTGACATCTACATCAAATACAATGACATTAACTAACTTTGTCTCTGTCTTTTAAGGAGACAGAGATAATGTGTTTAATGAGTGGGAGTCACTCTGCTTAATGTATTCCCCGTAAAAATCCAATGTGGGACCACAAGACAAGTGAGGTGAATAGCAATGACTGCTTGTACAGACTGGCAGATAGAGGGAGACCCTCAGTGCACTGCATTAACTTTTAATTATGTCTGTCTGGGAGATGCAGTCTCTCATCTGAGATCAGACTCTGAAATGCTACAACCAGACTCCTCATCTGTGACAGCTTTTGTAAACAGCACATTTTCTTTCATAAAATGTGCTGGTAATTATTTCTGTCTACATTTATAAACTACAATACACTAGGAAGCATCATCATTCATTATCTTCTGTTATCTGTTTTTCTTTTTCTGTCCCTTGAGGTTCCTGTCCAACAGTTCCTTCACTGGTTCCACAGGACTAATTCAAGTGGATGTGGATGCCTCCCGGATTCTCTCCTCCCAGCTATTTCATGTATGGAGTTTGAAGAGAGGCACTCTGGGCCAACCAGCTTGGGTTACTGTAGGACAGTGGACACAAGACCGACTGGATTTAGAGACAGGCATGCTGGGACTGATGGGAGGGCTTGGTAACAGCCAGGGTCAGGGTCTGGGAGCAGGTGTGAAGGGAGTAGATGACTCAAGTGACAGTTACATGGGAGGTCGCTGGAGGCCGGGACTTTCTGTTGAGGGACACCACCTTCGGGTAGTGACACTGGTAGAACACCCATTTGTCTTCACACGAGAGGTGGACGAGGATGGAATGTGTCCAGCAGGTCAACTCTGCTTGGACCCTAAAACCAACAAGTCCAACATCATTAAGGGTCTATTTAACCAGCTTCACAGCCCTAACTACACAGCAATGAACTGGGAGGGAACTGGTGAGT
>JBBPBX010046382.1:15685-26618 GCA_038048925.1 Garcialebias charrua | reverse complement strand
CTCTGTAGTGTAGTTTAAAGTTAGTTTTACAATCAATAATTTTGTTCAGAAAAGCTAAAGGAAAATTGAGGGGCAGTTACATTCTGTTTTTGCACATAAAAGAAAAAATATATATATATCAGTCCGCAGATTGGAACAGACAGACTGGACATGAACTATCCATCCATCCGTTATCTTTACCCACTTCTTCCTTTTCGGGACATGGGGGTCACTTATGCCCATGTCCAACCATCACTGTGTGAGAGTCGGGGGACACACCCTGGACAGGTCTCCAGTCCATCACAGGGACACATGGAGACAAACGAGACAACAATTCACTCTCTCACTCACACCTAGAGACAATTTAGAGTCACCAATCAGACTAACATGCATGTTTTTCATCTGTGGAAGGAAACAGGAGTACCCTGAGAAAACCCACCGAGGGAACATGTTTGACTCATGTTCATGCTATTGTTGTTTGGTGTTTTGTTTTGCGCTATTAGTGTTTAGCATATTTCTTAGTTTAGTGTATTTCTTAGTTTATGTCATATATCATTATTAGTGTTTCTTTTATAGTTCATATTTTGGCTATTGTGGATGTAACTGGGAGCCTGTGTACACAATTTTGTTCTGCCTCATGTAGCACATGTGATGTGAATGACAAACAATATTGAACTTGAACATTCTGTGTTGATTCATACTCCTCTGCTCACACAGACTCATGTTCATGCTACTGTTTGGCATGTTGTTTTATAAACAAAGAAAAACGTTAACTAAAAACGTTTTTCTTTGTTTATATCTTAGATCTTATTGTTGTTTTTCTTTTACATTTTAATACTGTACTACCCTGTGTGCACAATTTCGTTCCACCACATGTACCACATGTAGTGTGTGTGTGACAAATACAGAACCTTTAATCCTTGAAACCAGCCACTAGGGAGCACAAGCCAGTGTATCTCTTGTGTCGGTCCTAAGCCTGAGTAAATGGTGAGGGTTGTGTCAGGAAGGGCATCCGATGTAAAACACTTTTGCCAAAACCATAATGCGAGTTCATCAAAGTGAAACTACCGTATTTTCCGTTGTATAGGTCGCACCGTTGTATAGGTCGCAGTGTCTAATATTTATCAATAAACTGGAAAAATCCGTAACTAGGTCGCACCGGTGTATAGGTCGCACCTAGGTCGCACTGTGTCTCACTTTAATATTTGTTAATAAATTATTACAAATCAGCTTATTTCAAAATGTAAATACCACCAACATCATTAAAATTAAACTACAGACTCCTAAAAAAATGTTTGTTGGCTGCCTTTTTTGTAAAACTGTGTCTCACTTTGATATTTGTTAATAAATTATTACAAATCAGCTTATTTCAAAATGTAAATACCACCAACATCATTAAAATTAAACTACAGACTCCTAAAAAAATGTTTGTTGGCTGCCTTTTTTGTAAGACTGTGTCTCACTTTAATTTTTGTTAATAAATGACAAATCAGTTGCAGCTGAAGGTGATCTGCTCAGAGTTGCAGTTGCTGTGGAAACCAGTGCAGGATAGCTGCAGCATCTGGAGCATCTGGAGGTGGAGCTGACTGTGAGCACTTGCACTGCCCCCTGGTGGCCGAAACTGGTACTGCACTTGCATTGCCCCCTGGTGGCCGAAACTGGTACTGCACCATTTTATGCAACAGGGAAAAAGGGCCATAACTCAGCCAAAAATTGGTCTAAAAATATGAAAAAAAAATCCATAAATAGGTCGCACCGGTGTATAGGTCGCAGGCCTTGAAAAAACCATAAAAAGGTGCGACCTATACACCGGAAAATACGGTATACCAGATCGGTCGAGGCCCGGGTTAACAACGACTGCCACCGGTGCTGTTGACATACAGGGTGCCGGCGGAAATTGTGCTACTGTTAGTCAAAGACCCCGAGGAGGGAAACGTGTCAGGAGACAGAGGGAGTGTAGGAAAGTGAAGAATGTAGGACTGAGGGTTGCAACTCTAAATGTGGGGACAATGACAGGCAAAGATAGGGAGTTGGCTGACATGATGCAGAGAAGAAAGGTAGATGTTTTATGTGTCCAAGAGACCAAGTGGAAGGGCATCAAGGCCTGCAGCATTGGAGCAGGGTTCAAACTGTTTTACCATGGTGTGGATAGAAAGATAAATGGAGTAGGGGTGGTCCTGAAGGAGGAGTTGGCAAATAATGTAGTAGAGGTGAAGAGAGTGTCAGATAGGGTGATGTGCCTGAAGGTAGAAGTAGAAGGTTTGATGCTAAACATAGTCAGTGGTTATGCTCCACAGGTTGGATGTGATGGGGAGGAGAAAGATACATTTTGGAAAGATTTGGATGAAGTGATAGAGAGTATTCCCAGGGAGGAAAGAGTGGTGATTGGAGCAGACCTGAATGGACATGTTGGTGAAGGAAACAGAGGGGATGAGGAAGTGATGGGTAGGTTTGGTGTCAAGGAAAGAAACCAGGAAGGACAGATGGTGGTGGATTTTGCCAAGAGAATGGAAATGGCTGTAGTCAATACCTATTTCCAAAAGAGGGAGGAACATAGAGTGACCTATAAGAGTGGAGGAAGGAGTACACAGGTCGACTACATTCTGTGTAGAAGAGGAAACCTGAGGGAGATTGGAGACTGTAAGGTTGTAGCAGGGGAGAGCGTGGCCAGACAGCATCGGATGGTTGTGTGTAGAATGACTGTTGTTGCGAAGAAGAGAACAAGAGTAAAATCAGAGAAGAAAACCAAATGATGGAAGCTGAAAAAGGAAGAATGCTATGAGAAAATCCGAGACGAGCTGTTAAAGGCTCTGGGTGGTAAAATAAAAAAAAGAAACTGTCCAGTAGGGCTTTAACAGACTACTCGAGTAATCGACACATCGATAGGACCGCTATCGAGTGTTGTAATTTCCCGTCGAGTATTCGTAGTGACGTCCTTACGTCACAGTTACAGAACAGAAAATTAATCAACTTCCTGTTTGGAGCTCGTTGCGAACCGGTGTTACACCATATTCTGTGACCACCGTATATTGTGACCGTAGGGGGCGGTGTTGCTTGCACTGTTGCAGGTCACAGAATGTGGTGTAACACAGGGTCCAATGACTGAACCAGAACCAGCTTCCTCTGACCTTGTTTCACAAACAAAAAGCAAAAAATATTAATCTCTAAACCTAAACCTACTGCGCAGCACCATGGGCGGTGGTGTGGGGTGGTCAACTGCCCCACTGTTTTTAAGTTTTGCTTTTTACGTGTTGCACATTTCTTTCACTTTTGCGTCATAGTTTTGGTTTTCCTGTGACTTATCTTTAGTATGATAAATGGTAGGAGCAGAATATACGCTCCAATGTTTCGTTGGTCTTTTTTTGTAAATAATAAATGACGATTTTTTGTGGGTTTTATTTATTTTTTATTTTTTTGCATCTTAAGACCATATGACATCATCAACAACTCTAGTTCTACTCAAGTTTTATTATGTTAACGTTGAGTTTAAAAATTATGTACTCGTTCAACCCCTACCGACTGAGAATTATTGGGTAAGAAAGAGCTTCCAAGTGACTGGACATTAACAGTTATTAAAGAGACAGGCAGGAAGGTCCTTGGTGTGTCATCTGGACAGAAAATAAAAGAAGCTGAAGAAGAAAAAGAAAAAAAGAAGATTATTTTGATTTTTAACAATTTTTTTACACAATACATTAACACAACAGTGTTAAAAAAGGTGATGAGGACCAGCTTAAAATAAAATATTTACATGAGGAGCTTGTTGTATTGTTGTTCTCCTGATCAGAAATGGTGCATAAAACCTTCTTAAATCCACAGTTACAAAGTTCTCCAGGTGTCCAGTGACTCTGTGGAAGCAAAACTCCAACACCAGTCTGGCCTTGACGTTGCACGTCCACAGAGCCACGGCATCAAGCTGAGGTCCAGCCTGCAGTCTGTCCCTGTGAGACAAGTAAACAGACATTTTTGCTACCAAAAAGTTAAAAGTTTGGGATTTAAACTTTGTGGCTTTGCTTTAATGTACTCCATTAATAAAAACAGATTTGGTGAAAACTGTGTCAAAAAGGCTAAAGATCCTCATCATTAGATCAAACAGAGCCATACACAATCTGTAAAATCAAGAAAAACACTCAGACAGACTGCAAAAATGACACTCATTAAAAACCTCAGGATTGATAACAGACAAAAAGAGTTTGTTGGAATGGCACCGTGAAGGATCCTCCATTGAAGATTGCCGGTCTGTTTTTTTTATTTTGTCAGAGGTTTGTAAAGAGTCCTCCACTGGAGCTTCTGACCTCCGAGCTTGTCGTCCCACACGCTGACAGCTCTGTTGTGCAGAGTTCTCTTGTTCAGGATCTTCACATAAGTATTATAAAGTACTTTTGGACCCGTTCTGCACAAGTCTATGTTTGGGTGTGTGTTGCGTAGCAGAGGACCACCTTCTTTCGTAAAGTTAAGATCCAGGTGGATGTCCGGGAAAGGGTCCTTTAGGTCAGGTGGGTGATTCCCCGTGGACCACAGCTGCAGGAGACGCTTCTCTCCAGCTGTCGTCCTCTCCTTCACCAGGTCCAGGAAGCACAACGTCCTAACAAGAGCTCCTTCAAACAAGTTTCTGGACGGAGAGAAAACTTTAAGAGTCTGACTGATTAATTATATTTAAATAAACTAAAATGTTTATTGCTTAATTGCAAGGTAGTTTACAGAAAATAAGAGAAATTTGTTTAAAAAAAACTACTTTGAAAACAAATTGTATATAAGTAAGTACGTATTTAATTAAATATAAATAACATTTCATATGTACAGAATTATTTGGCTTTTTGTGAAGGCATAGAAGGCCCTGAAAGTTTCCCTCTGCTGAAATGTTTTTTTTTTGTCACAACAGAAGTACATTTTGAAAATGACTGCAGCTGAGGACAAGTACAAAGTTTCATGAACTGAAACCTTTCAAAACCCTAATGTTTATTTCACTTCATGACTAATTGAAATATGCATAAAAACTGAAGAATGGCAACCAATCTGTATGCAAAGCAGTCTAAAATAGGTAATTCTTTAATAGTTTACATGGACGGATTTCAAAACTCAAGTGTTTGTCACAGAAATCAGGAGTAGGGTCAGGGTGGAGAAGAAAAAACACATCATGTAACGAGAGCGAAAAGCTCGGAGGCTCAGGAAAGCAGCTTTGGGACCCTTTGTAAAACTAAAGCCCCCGCCAGCCTCACAACAGCGACAACAATCCTCCTGTTTTCTCTCTCAGAAATTAGCCTACAGACTGAGTACCGAGTTATGTGAGGCTTCATATTTCATCAAGGGCTTTGTGTAAATAAAATAAACTTGTCATCAATATGGAAGAAAGTATCTGCTCAACCCTGTGAAATCCCAGACATGAATTATTGACAGTCTGATGGGACTGAAAGAATGATGATGCCTGAGAGCAACCCTGGTGAGAAGGAGCTTTAAAACAACTTGTTTGTCTGTGTGACTCTCAACAACCACCTCAACCTAAAAAATAAACTGTACCTGCCCACTCACTAACCAGCAGTTTGTGTCTTGCATTGCGCACCGCAGGAAAAACGAGCTCAGTCAGCCTTCTCACCTTAACGTTCAGGTCACAGCCGGTCAGGAGAATTTGAAGGCATTGAATTTGCTGCATGTTTGCTAAATAAACCTTGTCGGATTACACTTTGACATCCCGTCTTACAGCTCGGTGAAATGAGAACGGCTGATGGGATCTAAATCAGAGACGGCTAGATGAGATGGTACAGCTCCTGGAGGGATTCATTCCAGCATTCGCCCTGCGGAGACGATGGAAAGAGGCCTGTGTAACATCTCACGTTATTTTCCTCAACGCAATGTGAGGCCCCACTTTCTACTTTTGTCTTTCAGCTCAAATTCTCCCACAAACTGCATACTCAATGATTATTTGCATTAAATTATTAATATGCCAATAGTAACTGTGCTGGGCTTTGGAGTTGGCGCAACCGGCGAATATTCTTTCAAGATGAACATGACAAGAAGGAACTTCAGAGCTAGTAGCCCTCATTTAAACCAAGTAAAAAAGAAAATACTATTGATTTCGTTTCTCTCTCTCTCTCTCACCACCCACCCCACCCCACACACACACACGTTAGTTTGCCTTGCTTTCCAAAACATTTCTTCGCAAGGAGAGTCCCCATAGAGCTTAAAACAAAGAGGACAGACTTGTTTGAGGGTAATATTCTTGTGCAGAGTGAAGCACACACTAACAAAAAGGAGCAGAATAAAAAAAAAATTGTTCCAAACTTCTAAAAATAGTTGGAAACATGTGGACACACAAAAACAGACAAACTGTCAGAAACTCATACAACGGCAGGACAGCTTTGTCCCAAAATGTGTACCACTTGACACTTTTCTGTTTCGGGTACAACATGAAAGTATTTGTAATTTCCAAAACTAAAAATGAAAAAAAAAAAAATGAAAAAATAGAAAGAAAAAAATTCCATCATCTTCTCGATAATGTAAACAGTCAAGTTTGGAGGTAAGGCGTGAGACAAAGCCGAGGCTGCCTCGCTCAGCGTGCAATCAATAGAAAGAGAGAAAAAAGCAGGCACAACCTCTGGAGTCTAATTGATGCTGCTGCTGCGCCTGCTGCCCTTCAGAGAACTAGAGCTTATTATTTGCACGTTGATGATTTGACAGTTTGATCTACACGCACCCAATCATGGGGCTTCAGCATCAGGATCTGTTTACGGAGTGATTGATCAAAGGGCTCCGGTGCACCTCTGTTTCATGTGCACATATAGAGGGACACTTCGGCTTTTATTACTTTAGAGTTTAAAATGTATTTTTTGGAGCGCATCGGATGAAAACTTAAAATATATTTTTTAGAAAACTGTAAGAAAACTGTTCATTTGACTTTAATATTATGATATGAACTAAATATCACCAACTGTATAGTCTTGTGTTCATGTTTGTTTATTTCACCGTTAGAAAAAAAAACTTATTTCATCAAATAATTGATGAAAAACACATTACAACTATTAACAAATTAAGACTTCTGTTTACATATTACTTGAATAATTTATAGTCGCATTCTAATCACCAGGTTAAATGTGTTACCTGTTTTTATTGTTCCACAAAATCACACGCAGTAACCTTTGGTGCTGAAACTCATCAATAAAGTTACAAAAACTCTGGGTGATGTTAAAAGGCCAGTTAAATATATGTAAATCTAAAGTGATCTTTATTATCCTGCTGTCTGGAAAAATCTAAAGCATCTACAGCTGATCAAAAGTACTGCTGCCGGAGTTCTGATGAGTTAGAATGTTCATCATTCTGCAGTTCCCTCATCAGTCAGTCACTTCGGTGCAACATAAATGCTATGGGGAATTGCGCTCCGCGCGATTAACTGAAGGAATACAATCAAGCCTTTATGGAAGGGGCGTCAGCATCACGCCAGAGACCCCACCCTCTGGGTATTTAAGGTGCTGACGCCCATCCTACTTCCTCTTATTGCCCATCACCTCGCTTAAACCTGAACTTCTCTTCGCAGGACTTCTTTGTGCCTCATCGCTCGACCAGAGGTGAGCTTGCTCCCTACACAGGGCATACAGAGAATTCTTCCTGCGTACTGCTGGGCTAGCGAAAGCTAGTCCGGCACATTTTTCCTTAACCCTGAAGTATTTTCTTCTCCTCTTTCCGCAGACTGCTTCGCTCGACGGCGCTAACTGCGTCACATCGCTACCTCTGCTAATTTCGTAGCAGGCTAGCCAGCGAAAGCGACGCGACGGAGGAGACGTCTCAAAAAAAAAAAAAGGATTTTGGAAGGACTCGCTCGTCTTATCTCGGACATGCCTCCGGAGAAAGGAAAGCGAAAGACAAGACTTCCGAAAAAGACTAGCAGGACGGCGAGCCCGACCTCGCGCGCCTGCCCCAGAGGATGCGTTTTTTCCCTTTCGGCGACGGACACCCATGAGGCCTGTCCCGTCTGCCTGGGGATGCTGCACGCAAAGATGGCGCTGGACGCGCCCGACTCTTGCCCACACTGCAGCCAGATGCTGGAGGCGGTGAGGAGGCACCGGGCGGACTTCGTCGCCAAAGCCATGGGCGCTACTGCGGCGCCAACAGACCCGGACACTACTGAACCTCTCACTCCCACGCCGGAGCTCGAGAGCATAGCTCTGGAGGACAGCACCCAAGGCGAATGGGGCGACAGCCCAGATGCGCTGGCTCCTATCGGGGACTTAACAGTCGACTTCGACACTCGAGGCTTGATGAACGAGGACGAGATCTCGATTTCAGCCTCAGGTGAATTTTCTGCGGATGACGCCGACGTTGAGTACGACGAACAGGGGGGAGACCTCTCTTCACCCCGGCGCCTGTGCTCCCGGAGACTGATTTTTCTATCCCTGCTCTGTTTGACTTGTGTCGCAGAGCAACGGACGCGCTGCAGATCCTGTGGCCAGAACCTCCACCTCGTCAACAAGTCACGAGGTTGGCAGGAAATTATTTTTACTCAAAGCAGCAGTCCGCCACAAGGCAAAGAATGCCCATCTTTCCGGATTTCCTCACGGAGCTGACTCGCACCTGGACTCAGCCCAGGGCTCCCATGCTGCTGCCACTCACTCAGTTCCTCGAAGTGGATGGGATGGATGCAGCGGGTATATCCAATGTGCCACAAATGGAGGACACGCTGGCATCTCACCTGGCTCCTAGGTCATCCGGGACGAAACCAACTCTGCCCAACAAAGCCTGTCGAGCCTCGGCTTCTCTGCTCGAGAAATGCTACAGGGCTCAGGGCCTCGGCGCGCAATGAACGCGTCCGCCATGATGCAGGCGTACCTGGCTGAAAAACTGCAGGAGCTCCAGGTAACGACGGACAGACAGGCTGCCGCCGACGTGATGGAAGAAGCCCGTAAGGCAACAGACTTTGTGCTCCGCATGATGGGGACAGCAGCTATTGCACAAGGCAGAGGCATGGCTGAGGTGGTCATCGCACAACGCCATCTGTGGATGACCCTAACCGACCTCCCGGAGGGACAAAGAATTCCTTTTCTGCACCACTCGATAGAGCCGACGGGATTATTCGGAAAAGCTCTGGATCGAATTCCGGCCACCTCGTGGTCATTGTTCAAGGGTGTACCAGCTGCAGACATCTGTGCGGCTGCGAACTAGAGCTCTACAAATATGTTTGCAAAGCATTACGGTTTGGACAATACTGCGTATGATGTCACTCAGGCTGTCCTTTCTAACACACAGTAGAAAGCAGCCTTGAGATGCCTATTGAATAAAGGCGGACGTTCACACTAGGATGCATTTTACTGAGCATTTCAAGGGCGTGAATAAATTACGTTCCCATAGCAATTATGTTGCACCGAAGTGACTGACTGATAAGGGAACTGAAAGTTATGCACCATAACTCATGTTCCCTGAAGGAAGGGAACGAGGTGCAACATACTTGGCCCTTTTCAATGCTGAAAGCTCGGTGAAGTGCATTTTGAGGAAGTAGGATGGGCGTCAGCACCTTAAATACCCAGAGGGCGGGGTCTCTGGCGTGACGCTGACGCCCCTGCCGTAAAGGCGTGATTGTATTCCTTCAGGTAATCGCGGGAGCGCAATTCCCCATAGCATTTATGTTGCACCTCGTTCCCTTCCTTCAGGGAACATGAGTTATGGTGCATAACTTTCAGTTTTAGAGTTTGTCCATTGGCTTTCTGTCAAATTCAAAATAGAATTTAAACTCTTCTACTAAATAAACAGCCAAGCTCCATCCATCCATATTTACTTGTTCAATCTTTTCCCAACAGAAAACTTAACCTTCAGACTGCAGATTTACTTTTGGTTCCTAGAGTTTGTTATGTTGTTTATTTGTCATGTACAGATTAACATAAGCTTAACAGTACAATGAAATGTTTAGGATGAGAAGAACCGATTTGACTTGCTAAAAACAAACAAACATAAGAAATACTAAAGTATTCAATAAGGATACTGTACATAATAAAGTATCAAAAACATGAAAAAGAAATATAATATTTACAAGGTCCTATAGAAAAATAGTAAACAACAACATGGTAGAATTTTAACGTTGCAAGTAGGATGAATTTGTATGAATAAGTATTTCAAAGGTAGTAATACAAGATTAAATGCACATGAAATACATTGAACATAACATAAACTACACAGGTGGTGTGACAGGTGATTACACAAGTAACACTGAGATTAAATGGATTATAATGGTAAGGTAGTGACATATGTATACAGGTAGTCCTCGGGTTACGACGGCCTCGAGTTACAACGTTTCGGGTTTACGTCACGCATCTCATAAAAAAACAAAGAGCGAGAGACCCGCTCTGGACCGAGTTTCACGGCACAAACAGCAAAGCAGTGGAGGTAGAGACCTTACTGGACAGAGGTTGACGGCGGTTTTATAACAGAATATGGCAGATTGACCGAGCTGACGGCGGTCTTACGTCGTAAACAAAAGGTGCAGTGTCATCAGACGGCAGAAACAGCGAGCTGGACCGGAGGTGAAATGAGCTAACATGCTAACAGACCTTGCTGTAAATGCTGTGGACCGAGTGAAGCAGCAAGAAGCTCCAGAGCTCGGAGGTGCAACGAGCTAAAATGCTAACAGACGGAGGAATAATTCACCAGCTCCCAGTAAGAAATTAACTATTTTTTTCCCTTCATTATGGCTCAAAATGTACTGTATGTGTTTTTTGATAATTATGTAGGGTACTGTTTAGGATAGGCTAAGTGCTTGGTAACTGTACAGTACCGTACATGTACGTGTATATGGGGCGGCCAGTGTGTATGTGTTTTTCGACTTACGTCAAATCCGTGTTACGAACGGGCGTAGGAACGGAACTCCGTCGTAACTCGGGGACCACCTGTATATATATACAGTATATATATATATATATATATATATATATATATATATATATATATATATATATATATATATATATATATATATATA
>JBBPBX010046381.1:909-26618 GCA_038048925.1 Garcialebias charrua | reverse complement strand
ATGCTCCACACTGGCTTGCATGTCCTCTGTAGTGACTCATTGATTTAGGTCTTGCAAATAGAAATAAGTTTGTTTGTAAAACACCACATGTCTCTCTCTTACTTGCCAATAAAGTCAGTGCATCCACCACATTTGGTGCGAGTAAAACTGCAACCTTTCGGCCTCTTTTCCCAATGATTTCAACCCGAGTGAAATGGCTGCAGAGCTTCTGTTCAACCGTTGACAAACCCATGGCAACATCATCATGGAGCTTGGTGGTGTCACGCTCCATAAAACTTCGTAGGTGCATCTTTGAAACCTCTCCTGCTCGTCTACGATTGAACACAATGACCTGTGCAAGTGTAACTTTTGCAAGTTCTGCATAAGTCTGGGGGCTGGCTTCATCTTTCAAGGTGTTAAAGGCATTTTCTCCTGATTTATTCAGATGCTGATGCAGAAGCTTAACATCTTCAGTGAATGGTAATGTTAATGGCCTATTGTATTTGGCATGATTTTAAGTGCTAAGGGCACTATGAGACACCATCTCTGACCATTTTGATGAGCACAGTTTTTTGAATGCGTCTGACGACTTCATCAGTTGTTCATCTTCTGCCATGAGTGCTCGGCAATGAACAAGGTTACAGATTTTGTTCAGTGTATGTCCCAGTTTTATGGCAAGGCTTGTTTTTTTGTATGAACGTGTTTCTTCATCAAAGCCTGACACAGTCTTTACTGCTTGCACAACTCTCTGGAAGTTAGCAGGTTTCACAGCATCCTCTAGGTTATGTATTGCATATTTTGTGCGCAGACATATCAACAAACGGCCAACTTCATGAAGCTTTTGTCGCATCTAGTCGTATTTTGAGGGGTCTTGTCCATGTCTGTTGTGGAGTGACTGAGCAAACTGAATAATACATAGGTCATTTCTCACAGCTGAGGTAACATCGTCGGGTTTCATACTTTTAATGATCTTACAAACTCCACTTGAGATTTCATGATAGAATGCAGACTCTTTAGCCAAAGCCAAACTCAGCACTTTGGCTCTTCCAGGTGGATTATCCATATCCATATTTTCTGGCTTACAGGGGCATCTACGGACATGTCTCCATAGTTGCTTTCGAACGTACATTCCTTCACAGTAGATACAGTGAATAAATGTTCCAGCTACGGCCTTAGCTTTTGTCTTTCTCTTCACTTTCAAGGGCCCTTGTCCACCTTGTAAAACTGCATTGTTATGCTTGTGATTTCCCCTGTTCCTCAATTTTTCTAATAAAACTTTGCGCTCTTTAGAATCCTTGTGAAGGGAAAACACTTGGATAATTTCAGGATACGTCCGGTGTGTTTGCAAATGGCGTGAAATTTGAGTTTGTGGCTTACCACAAACATAACAGAAGTTTTGTAGACATGTAATCTGCTTTGAGGATTCCTGTTTGAGAAGCTCATCTTTTCTGTCTGGTTTATCCTTTGAGTATGTGGTAGAAGTGGCTTGGCCTGATGTTTTAAATGCACTTTCTCCAATATTACTTGTGTCAGGAGGAAAGCAACATTTTGACGTGCTGGGAAAAACAGGGAAACTTGTGTCTGACATATTAGGATCAGATATTGCTGCTTTTTCCAGAATCTGTCCAACTTTGGACTGGCTACACTGAAGGGGGACACAGGGACATCTGAACAAGTCTCCAGTCCATCACAGGGATACCTGGACATGTCTCCAGTCCATCACAGGTACACAGGGACAGGTCTCCAGTCCATCACAGGGACACGTGGACAAGTCTCAAGTCCATCACAGGGACATGTGGACAAGTCTCAAGTCCATCACAGGGACACCTGGACAGGTCTCCAGTCCATCACAGGGACAAGTCTCCAGTCCATCACAGGGATACCTGGACAGGTCTCCAGTCCATCACAGGGATACCTGGACAGGTCTCCAGTCCATCACAGGTACACAGGGACAAGTCTCCAGTCCATCACAAGGACACATGGACAAGTCTCCAGTCCATCACAGGGACACATGGACAGGTCTCCAGTCCATCACAGGGACACGTGGACAAGTCTCAAGTCCATCACAGGGACATCACAGGGACATGTGGACAAGTCTCCAGTCCATCACAGGGACACCTGGACAGGTCTCCAGTCCATCACAGGGACACATTTACAAGTAATAATAATAATAATAATAATAATAATAACAATAATAATAATAATAATAATAATAATAATAATAATAATAATAATAATAATAGCTGACAAGTTATAACAATAACAAGTCTCCAGTCCATCACAGGGACACATTTACAAGTCTCCAGTCCATCACAGGGACACATTTACAAGTCTCCAGTCTATCACAGGGACATCCTGGACAGGTCTCCAGTCCATCACAGGGATACCTGGACAGGTCTCCAGTCCATCACAGGTACACAAGGACAAGTCTCCAGTCCATCACAAGGACAAGTCTCCAGTCCATCACAGGGACACGTGGACAAGTCTCCAGTCTATCACAGGGACACGTGGACAAGTCTCAAGTCTATCACAGGGACACATGGACAAGTCTCCAGTCCATCACAGGGACACGTGGACAAGTCTCAAGTCCATCACAGGGACATGTGGACAAGTCTCCAGTCCATCACAGGGACACCTGGACAGGTCTCCAGTCCATCACAGGGACAAGTCTCCAGTCCATCACAGGGATACCTGGACAGGTCTCCAGTCCATCACAGGGACACATTTACAAGTCTCCAGTCCATCACAGGGACACCTGGACAGGTCTCCAGTCCATCATAGTGATACATTTACAAGCAATATAATAATAATAATAATAATAATAATAATAATAATAATAATAATAATAATAATAATAATAATAATAATAAAATAATAATAATAATAATAATAATAATAATAATAATAATAATAATAATAATAATAATAATATTATTAACTGACAACTTATAATAATAACAAGTCTCCAGTCCATCACAGGGACACATTTACAAGTCACCAGTCCATCACAGGGACACGTGGACAAGTCTCCAGTCCATCACAGGGACACGTGGACAAGTCTCCAGTCCATCACAGGGACACATTTACAAGTCACCAGTCCATCACAGGGACACGTGGACAAGTCTCCAGTCCATCATAGGGACACCTGGACAAGTCTCCAGTCCATCACAGGGACACGTGGACAAGTCTCCAGTCCATCACAGGGACACATTTACAAGTCTCCAGTCCATCACAGGGACACATTTACAAGTCTCCAGTCCATCACAGGGACACATTTACAAGTCTCCAGTCCATCACAGGGACACATTTACAAGTCTCCAGTCCATCACAGGGACACGTGGACAAGTCTCCAGTCCATCACATGGACACCTGGACAAGTCTCCAGTCTATCACAGGGGCACGTGGACAAGTCACAAGTCCATCACCTGGACACCTGCACAAGTCTCCAGTCCATCACAGGGAAACATGGACAAGTTCTCCAGTCCATCACATCACAAAAATTAAGAAACATTACACGATTGATTGGTTTATCCTATTTATGGCTATTCTGTAAATAGTAAAAATAGAAAAATGACATTCTTTAAAGGAGTACTTTTTCAGTGTCAACTATCCTTCCTCGATGCACTTGCACATACCTTTATTTTGCTCTTACAGAATGTTTTGTTAGCAACTAGGCAGCACGGTGGCACAACTGGTAGAGCTGCTGCCTCTCAGCGAGAAGGTTGCCGGTTCAAATCCCGGTCCGGGGGCCTTTCTGGGTGGAGTTTGCATGTTCTCCCCGTGCATGCGTGGGTTTCCTCCGGGTACTCCGGTTTCCTCCCACAGACCAAAAAACATGCATGTTAGGCTGATTGGTGACTCTAAATTGACCCTAGGTGTGAGAGTGGATGGTTGTTTGGTGTGAGTGAGACAGGTCCCTCTTGTAAATGAGTCCCCGTGACTCAACGAGGCTAGCCTGTATAAATAAAGGTTGAATGAATGAAAAAAAAAAGCAACTGAAACCTCTGTTGGAGGTGGTGCCTCAAAATCTTGCACATCAGACGACATTCCATGTAATTTCTGTTGAGATTTTGATCACATAGTAGGAAATAATTGAAAATATATTGTGGTGAAACATATGTTGTAAACCTGTATGATTAAAAAAATATTTTTAAGCATGATTACATTCAAAAAGTAAAATTTAAATCACCTTGCATCTCCATGGCCATTCTGAGTCGCCATAATTATAGGTGATCTCATCTCCTTCATTGATGGGTTTAGTTGCAAACAAACATAGATGGGGCTTTTTGTTTACAATTATGTACCTCATCTTTGCATTTGGGTTTATGGTCATCATTTACAAGCCTTCCAAGCGACCCGTCCTCGTTTGCTGAATCAACACTACAAATGCATAATGCATATTTAAAAAAACAAAAACAAAACTCTTGCCAGCACTATAAATTACCTTACAATTAATAGCCTTTTATAAGTCATGTCAGACACAATGATAGGTTATTCTTAAATACTCATACATACAATATTTTCCATCGAAGTAGAATTCAAACAAAAACACTTTCTGTGATTCATCGTAAACCTGATGCTTCCTCTCACATCCTCCTTGGTGATCAGTTCACCTCGATATTCCAAAAGAATGTCATCTTTTGCAAAGGATTTTTTTGCAAAGATTCCATGACCTAGTTATATAAAAATCACATCAGTCCATCACAGGTACACAAGGACAAGTCTCCAGTCCATCACAAGGACACATGGACAAGTCTCTAGTCCATCACAGGGACACGTGGACAAGTCTCCAGTCCATCACAGGGACACGTGGACAAGTTCATTCATTCATTCATTCATTCATTCAACCTTTATTTATACAGGCTAGCCTCGTTGAGTCATGGGGACACATTTACAAGTCTCCAGTCCATCACAGGGACATCCTGGACAGGTCTCCAGTCCATCACAGGGATACCTGGACAGGTCTCCAGTCCATCACAGGTACACAAGGACAAGTCTCCAGTCCATCACAAGGACACATGGACAAGTCTCAAGTCCATCACAGGGACACGTGGACAAGTCTCAGGGACACATTTACAAGTCTCCAGTCCATCACAAGGACACATTTACAAGTCTCCAGTCCATCACAGGGACACATTTACAAGTCACCAGTCCATCAGGGACACGTGGACAAGTCTCCAGTCCATCACAGGGACACCTGGACAAGTCTCCAGTCCATCACAGGGACATGTGGACAAGTCTCCAGTCCATCACAGGGACACATTTACAAGGAAGTCACTTTTTTCTTGGAAGGCTCCCTTTCTGACAGCCTTGAACTAATCAGGATGATCCTGTGTTAGAAGACGTAAAACAAGTTGGTTTGGACCAACGATCCAAGCGGGACGGTGCTCGTTAACAGCGGGATTGAAATAAAGGATCGTGCAGAGATTTTTTCTTCAAAACATACATTTTCCTGGATAAGTTGAAGGTAACGCTCCCATTATGCCGATTCGCCATGCAACAGCGACTCCAACTCAGGAGAAGGCGCCCTCCGCGGCTGCAGAGAACGATCCAGAAGCCTCAGATGAGGAGTCGCCCTCTGCTAATGAAGATCAGGCAGCATCTTCAGCTGCAAGAGGCAAAGATGAGGAGGGGGAGAATTCAGGTGACGCGAATGCGGACAAGAATGAAGACACTACTGAAGAGTGAGTGGAGGGAGAAAAAAAGGATGAGAAAGATGTGAAATGCCCGGACTGCGAGGCTGGCCAGTGCTCAACACACTGCTTTGTTCTCCTTCTAAGGATGAAGGATGGCTACAAGTATGGGAAATCCAAAAGCAAGAAGGTGAAACGGACAATTCCTGCATGGGCTAGTGCCACTGCCAGCAAACGCATTCCTGTTACCAACTATGCAGGCACGCAGTGCAAAGTGGATACTGTAGTATCATTATCGAAGCTATAATTTACTCTCAGGACAAGGTAGGGATTTCATTCCAGTCACTCATGAAATAACTTCATTATTGATTTTATTAATAGTGTTATTATTTATCTCTAAATAAAAAAAGTGGTCCTCCTTTATTTATATCGTCTGCAGAGACTCGAAGAAACACACCGACCACAGGTTCAGACCCATCGATGAAGCTGCAGCGGAACTCAGAGAGGATCTGCTGAGATCCATGAAACCACTGAAGGAGAAGCTGGAGGTCAAGAAGAAAGTTCAGTCTGAGTTTGATCAGACAGCAGAACATGTGAAGGTCCAGGCTCGACTCACAAAGAGGCAGATTAAGAAGCAGTTTAAGAAGCTTCACCAGTTTCTAACAGAGGAAGAGGAGGCCAGGCTGGCTGCTCTGAGGGAGGAAGAGGAGCAGAAGAGTGGGCTGATTGAGAATATGGAGGCTCTGAGCAGAGAGATGGCAGCTGTTTCAGACACAGTCAGAGCCACAGAGGAGGAGCTGAGAGCTGAAGTGTTATTTATTTTATTAATAGTGTTATTATTTATTTTATTAATAGTGTTCATTCATTATTGATTTTATTAATAGTGTTATTATTTATCTCTAAATAAAAAAAGTGGTCCTCCTTTATTTATATCGTCTGCAGAGACTCGAAGAAACACACCGACCACAGGTTCAGACCCATCGATGAAGCTGCAACGGAACTCAGAGAGGATCTGCTGAAATTAAAATTAGCTGAATGAAAGAAAACTATAAATTTAAAAACTGTGACTAATAATATTGAAGTCATACAGAACAATCCCTGCATTATTTATAAAATTGATATCTATGTCATATACATACACACAAATATACATATATACATGTATATAAGCATATCATATATGCATATTCATATACAGTGTATATACATATATGCATATAAATGTATATATGCATATACATATACTGTACAGATAGACATATACATGTAAATATAACATGTTCAACTGAAATTGTGTACATTTGTGTGTGTGACTGTTTTGTGGTTTTTATGGACATTTTTTGTTAGGACCGTCATACGCTATAAACAGACAAGCAGATTACAGCTCATTACAACTCAGAGAGGGTCTGCTGAGATCCATGAAACCACTGAAGGAGAAGCTGGAGGTCAAGAAGAAAGTTCAGTCTGAGTTTGATCAGACAGCAGAACATGTGAAGGTCCATCCAGGCTCGACTCACAAAGAGGCCGATTAAGAAGCAGTTTAAGAAGCTTCACCAGTTTCTAACAGAGGAAGAGGAGGCCAGGCTGGCTGCTCTGAGGGAGGAAGAGGAGCAGAAGAGTGGGCTGATTGAGAATATGGAGGCTCTGAGCAGAGAGATGGCAGCTGTTTCAGACACAGTCAGAGCCACAGAGGAGGAGCTGAGAGCTGAAGTGTTATTTATTTTATTAATAGTGTTATTATTTATTTTATTAATAGTGTTCATTATTGATTTTATTAATAGTGTTATTATTTATCTCTAAATAAAAAAAAAGTGGTCCTCCTTTATATCGTCTGCAGAGACTCGAAGAAACACACCGACCACAGGTTCAGACCCATCGATGAAGCTGCAGCGGAACTCAGAGGATCTGCTGAGATCCATGAAACCACTGAAGGAGAAGCTGGAGGTCAAGAAGAAAGTTCAGTCTGAGTTTGATCAGACAGCAGAACATGTGAAGGTCCAGGCTCGACTCACAAAGAGGCAGATTAAGAAGCAGTTTAAGAAGCTTCACCAGTTTCTAACAGAGGAAGAGGAGGCCAGGCTGGCTGCTCTGAGGGAGGAAGAGGAGCAGAAGAGTGGGCTGATTGAGAATATGGAGGCTCTGAGCAGAGAGATGGCAGCTCTTTCAGACACAGTCAGAGCCACAGAGGAGGAGCTGAGAGCTGAAGTGAAAAGAAACGTCCATCGTTAAACGGGGGTGGAGGCCTCCGGGTTCAACTGTCCCCCTCTTACAATGCTTTGATTGCTAGTATCACTAAGCCCTCTGTGAATAGCAAATAACCATCAGGGTGCTAAAGATCCATCGTTAGGCTGATGGTCCTCCTTGATCATGTGAGCAGCTGGTTTCGGCTGTCATCAGCCAACTGGTTGATCCACTGTGGGAGGGTGCTATTTATAAGACTGAGCTGAATACAGCAACTCAGACTGAAGAAGTCTTTCGGACGAAAGACGAAACTTTTGCTTCGTTTTGTTTTATTTTTTTGAATGTCCTGAGGACCAGACTTAGCTTTTTTAGATAAAATAAATAAATAAAGTATTTAAAAGTGTTACACAGATTTATACAATATTAATACATAATACAGACGGGTACATACCAGATACTGGTAGCATACTGGTTATATAACCGGTATGTATATTTTGTACCAGGCTATAGTATGAAGTGACATGTTATCCTGTACTTAACTGGTATGTACCTGGTACCTATGCAACGAAAGACTAAACATTTCTACGTTTTGTACCAGGCTATAGTATGAAGTGACATGTTATCCTGTACTTAACTGGTATGTACCTGGTACCTATGCAACGAAAGACTAAACATTTCTACGTTTTGTACCAGGCTATAGTATGAAGTGACATGTTATCCTGTACTTAACTGGTATGTACCTGGTACCTATGCAACGAAAGACTAAACATTTATACGTTTTTGTTTTGTTTTTTAAATGTCCAGAGGCCAGACGTAGATTTTTAGATGCATTAAAAAATCTGTAAGTTTTGTTTCTGTTTTTATCTCTTTTCAGTTATTCCCCGGTTTCTCACAAAGTCTCTTATATTTTGAACTGTTCTTTGAGCCAACATAGGGCCCTCAACCTTCTTACAGTGGTTGCATTAATTCTTTATGGTCAGTTTTCCTTCACTTATGTGATTTCGGAAATTACGCATTACATCAGCTACTTCACCATTTGACCACTTTTTCTTTGCCATTCTTCTGGATCCAAGACTTGCTTGACTTTTTCTCTAGAAAACATGGAGGACACAGAAAAAAAATCATGTATTTAGTATATGGGCAAGTCAAAATTCATCAGAACTTTAAACAAAGTATTTATAAGATTACAGTCCGAGGGAAACTCATAAAAATCAAAATTAAAATTTTATTTTGTTACATGTTTTTCCCATGATGTAAACACATGGATTAGATGTCTTGCTCATGGAGCCCATGCAGCCCCTCAGTAAACCTTAATGTTTTGTGTGCAATATATTAAATTACGATAGGTAAGAGTTACACTGTGGAGTTGAAAAAAACTGCTTACGAGTGCATAAAAATGATCGGAAACGTGTGTCCACATGTTTAGCCAACGAACTGTGGTGAAAAAACACAGAAAAACTCTATTTTTTGCGTTTTTTCCAAAAATTCGCCAGCTCGTAAGTCCGGAACCTCGTAAGTGAGGGCGCTCGTAAGTCAGGGACTACCTGTATATACATATATGCATATACATGTATATATGCATATACTGTACAGATAGACATATACATGTAAATATAACATGTTCAACTGAAATTGTGTGTGTTTTTTGTGTGTGACTGTTTTGTGGTTTTTAAGGACAGTGTTTTATCAGGACAGTTATGAGCTGTAATCTGATTGATTGTCTGATTGTTTATAGCGTATGACTGTCTTAACAAACAACTGTCCATAAAAACCACAATACACTCCCATACACACACAATTGAACATTAAGGTCTATGAATCCACACGCAGCAAGTATATCTGTTTAGGAACACAAGAACTAAAATGTACCTTGGTATTCGTGTTTAAAGGAAGTTGATCGGTCTTCTGGCTACCTGCGATCTCCTGACTCTGGACTTGTTCACATGTCATCTGGAACAGATCATTTATACTTATATTTAGAGGAAATTCTACATTTTGATGATAGCTGCTGTCACATGTAAACCAATAAACATTACATGATTGTTTGTTTTTGGCCAAAGTATCCATCTCACATAAAGGAAAGATGGATGGACAGAGTATTTACAAAACTCCTCTCATGATAGGTGGACTAAGATGAAATTAAAATTAGCTGAATGAAAGAAAACTATAAATTTAAAAACTGTGACTAATAATATTGAAGTCATACTTAACAATCCCTGCATTATTTATATAATTGATATCTATGTCATATACATACACACAAATATACATATATACATGTATATAAGCATATCATAAATGCATATTCATGTACTGTACAGTGTATATACATATATGCATATACATGTATATATATGCATATACTGTACAGATAGACATATACATGTAAATATAACATGTTCTACTAAAATTGTGTGTGTTTGTGTGTGTGACTGTTTTGTGGTTTTAATGGACAGTGGTTTGTTAGGACAGCAATACGCTATAATCAGACACTCAGATAACAGCTCATTACTGTCCTGACAAAACACTGTCCTTAGAAACCACAAAACAGTCACACACACAAACACACACAATTTCAGTTGAACATGTTATATTTACATGCCTATTACACGTATATGTAAGTGCCTATTTACATGTATATGTAAGTGCCTATATACATGTATATGTAAGTGCATATATACATGAATATGTAAGTGCATATATACATGAATATTGGTGGCCGCGTACAAGTCTTCTGAAAGATTAAATTGATAAGTTGTTTTTGTAGCTTATTTTTGTTGACGGTGTTTGTTGGCATTAGTTTACATCCTGGTTTTGGGCTTGTAAGAATAGTTTTGGCTGGTGAGTGTCCGGGAGTTGCTAATCGCATTGTCTGGATTATTTTCCCGTTAGAATTATTTTTTCATTCACATTTGAACGTATGCTTGGAGCGGGTGCGTGATAAGTGTTTTGTCTGTGCTTGTGAGACGTTTCATTACGTGTCGCGAGGCTGCATGCATTTTTCATTGTGGTGACCGCCGTGTCACGATCCTGTTTCATTCTATTACATCTGCGATTTTCTGTTGAAGCTGTGTCACACATTTGCTGCTCCATTTTTACCTAATCTGTTGCAACGTGTTTGCCGAGGTTCGGGAAAACCCACTCCGCTAGTTTGGGCCGGACCGAGATCCGGTTCCGTTTGACGTAAAGTCCGTTGTTGTACACAGTTAGCGTGCTGCCTCCCCTGGGGGCGTGAGAGTTGGCTTGGATGTGTTGTGCTCGTTAACAGAATTTTCTGCGGTGTAACAGTCGTTTATTTTGTGGAAGAGAGTCCAGTACTTTGGGTCGAAATGCTAAACGGTAGACAAGATGGCTGCTTAAAACGCTGTGATTGGTCCATTGTGTGTCGCGTTCAAGAACGTTGGTTTCTGTAGACTCTGGTTGTCAGTTTCATTTTTGCACACATTTCTGACGGTTTATTTGTGTTGTTTGAGTTCTATGCACGTGATATCGTCGAAGACTGGCTTAACCGCGGTGTTTTGCGATATTTATGACTGTTTTAGAACGTTAAAAAGTCCGTTCCTCGCTAGAGTTCAAAAGACCGCAGGTCCGTGAACGCACCGCTCGAACGGCACGTCACTAGTGGGTGGCGTTAGGTTTGGAAGACACAATTTCCCATGAACACTTGGGTTTTAGAACTACAGTTCTGTCTTCGCTGTGATTGGTCGATTACGCTGTAAGTGTTGACGCTTGCGCAGTGGGTGAAGCCCGCTCCTCGTCAACTTTCACTTCACAGCTTGTCCCAGACGAGTTTCCGTGCTTGTTTGTCCATTACTGTCATTAAAAAGACTGTTTAAACGCGGTGTTTTTGATATTTTAGTGGGTGGACAGAGCCGGTTGCTCTGAAAAACTGCCGATCGCCATGTGACCAGGTCACGTGACACCGATTTTGCCGGTTTTATGAGGACCGACCTTATTTCTTTTAAACGCAGTTTAGAAGGTTTCACAGTTCAACCGATTTTGCTCACATGATTTCGTTTTGTGAGCCTGGGTTCTGGAGCTTATCACGTTACGCTTTAGATCTGTCTGATTGATGCTTTTCATCCGTGTTGGATGTCTGTGTGGGCTGAAAGCTACGGCTGCGCTCACTGGTGATAACAGCGCCTCTATAGCGGTCAGATAGAGAAATTACAGTCGCTGTGATAAACTCACTTCCAGCGCTGTGACCCCTGCTGGTTACATTAGAAGACGCAGTCTTCCTGTAATGTGTACATGGTAACTGTTCCTGTTTTAAACGGGAAACATTTTGAGAATATTGTACTCACAGCACACTTGAATTTGATTTTCACATATAATCAAATGTTGATGGCAGAACAGTTACACAGATTTAATACAGACATGTATGTTTTTAGATAAAACTTAACAGTTTATCTTTAATTCTGTGCAAAACTGGCTCTCTGTCCCTATTTTTATTTTAAACTGCAAGTTTAAAATAACACACATGAGGCTTCTTTTGTCTTGGTTTTTCACAAAAAATCTCACAACGACAGCCGTTTTTGTTTGACCTTGTCACAGGTCGACAAATTACTAAACATCACTGACTTTTATTTCATTTAACATCTTGGATGTTTTCTGAGCAGCTCATACACTTTGCATATTTGCAAGCTGCGATATGAGACCCACTTTACTTGGTTTTTCGCAGAAAATCAGTACACAGATGGACGTTCAAACAGGTGAACCACCTGAGGGGGGCTCCTCTCCTATCTATCCTAGATGGATGGATGGGGGCCTTGGGATTCCTGCCCGTGCTCCCCGCATTTTGGGGGAATCGGCCTCATCGTATGCTAATTACTTAGCTGCTAGGAACGTCCATCAGGATAAGTGGGAAAATCCCCTGTCATTCTACGACAGGCTAATCTCGGTCTACTCCGGGGGAAAAACTATTCCTGGATAGAGGAAAATATGGAGTTTAAACGTCTTTTCATTATGAATCTTATGCCTTTTCAAATGAAATGTGTTCATTTCAAGGTTGATTGCAAAAAAGATTCCATGGAAGTGATAAGACAATATGCTGCGTCAGTTTTTGAGGCCGAAATACAACCTAGGATACCATCAGAGGTTTGTACAGGTCAAAAGGTCACATCCCACTCGCAGGAAGTAGTAGAGGTTCCCTCTCCTTCAAAGTGCGAGAGGTCACAGGTTTTTCATAATAACATACATCAGCATGGTGCTACGAGCTGTAGGAGTTCTGAACCCCCTGCCCCTCAGGTTGAAAACCTTGAGAGGAGCAGAGAACCACACAAGGTAGGTGTTCGCCCTCCAGATGAACCCAGATGGTCCGGATCGAACCAAAAGAGTTCTCTCATGGATCTCACTGTGGGTGAACTTCGAGAGATGTTGATGTCTGGGTACCGTGACCCTTTGAAAAGTGGTCTGTCCCGACATGTGCTCCCGAGAAGCGGCCCTCCTGCCCCTGCCCCGCTCGAGACATGCAATGAGTCACACATGCTCCAGATTATGGAAACGGCGCCTCCGCGCGAGGACGTGACTGAGGTTGTGGTTTGTTTGTCAAATGATTTGAATGTTACAGTGGTTGACCAAGCTGACACAACGTATAACGTTGTCCTTGATGATACCACAAACAACTTTGTTCCACCTGATGAAGCGACGCGCAGCACTGCCTTTTGCAGCAACTCAGTGCACACAGTTGACAGCAACAACGTCAACACTGACATAAATACTGACAGCATACAAATTGCTGAAAATCCGCATCCTGAAGGTCATGTGGCAGACTGCCATCATGATGCTGACAGCGACGATGATTACACGGACGGCGTTACACGTACTCAGAGGCGTGTGCTTAAACCTAGAAGGTTTCTGTGTAAATTTATGAGAATGGGGCACGCTAAGAAAGCTTACCTGCCACTCAGACTGGAAGGGGTGTTCTCGCGAGAAGCACTCCTGGATAGCGGCTCAGACGTGACTATCATGTCGGCCGAGCTGTTTGAGAGGCTACGGACCGCCGCTAACAGTGTTGGCAGAGTGATACCCCAGACAGAATGTGCTATAGAGTTGCGAGGACTCTCGGAAGTGGGAACAACCATGACGGCTATTGCCATGGTTCACATGCAGATTGGCGAGACGACAATTTACCATCCGGTACATGTGTCTACAGTGAACTCCATTCCATTTGTGGTTGGCCAAGATTTTATAAATCGCTTTGAAGCGATTATAAATTATGGCAATCAGACAATGTGGACCACAGTGAGCAGTCCACTGCCAATCGTGGTACCTCCTCAAGGTCAGGACACTGACTGTCTAACAACAGGTACCGCTGAGGTCACATGGGATTCCCCAACCGAGACCGCAGACCCGGTAAGTGAACCTTCAACTACAGGTGAGACAGAGGAGACTCAACAGGTGGACCAGACTCTGGCCCATCACGAGGACCTCCTCTGCGAGCTGACACCTTCAGCACTCCCTGACCACTTCCTACCACAGGTAGATGAAGGTGTGGAGATCCAAGAGTCCCACACCGATGACGCTGTACTGTCCTGTGGGACAGGTAATTCGGCATACAGCCAAGCTTTCAGTGAAGTCTTGGTTCAAGGACATCTGAGTCCAGAAAGTGACAGTCTACAACACGCTGACAGTCACTTGGACTTCATTGTTACTGATTTTGAGGACCCCTCCTTAAACAAAAGGGGGGCAAACTCACACTTCCTACCACGGGTAGAGGACGGTGTAGAGATCAGAGGATCACACACCGAGAACGCTGTGCTGTCCTCTGGGACAGGTAATTCAGTTGTTAGCCAAGCTTTCAATGAAACCTTGGTTCAAGAGCATTTGAATTTAGAACTACTCAGAGATGACATAGTTCTTACAGGCTCAAAGAGCACCTCTTCATTCATGAAGTGGCAAGACATACATCACAACGACAGAGACACGCCTGCGACGGCGCCGACAGTTGTGACACACCTGCATTACGCAGAAAGAGGTAAACGTACAGAGGTACGTTGGCCGAGACCTATAAGGTTCCTGTACAAGGTTCCCCATAAACTGCGCGAACAGCTTAAACTAAACAATGGCATCCTAACTCGTGCCCATGGACGGACGTCCACACCCGTGTGCTTGGTCCCTCATGACCACAGGGGGGTGATGTTAGGCCATGCCCATGTCAAGGACAAAGATTTCAATAACCCCACAAACGACAAAGATCTCGCAAACTCACAGACTTCATGCGAAAAGAAACCGTTCCAACTAGAACTTAGAAACGCTAAGCATAAAACCCACAACAAAAACTAACCTTAACAACCGTTTAAATCTGCAGGATTTAATTGACATCGGTTATAAAGCTAAGAACTGTTTTTCTTGTGTGTGACGTGGAGTCTGACGACCAGAGTGAGTTTGACGTAGTGAAACGTTGTTTTTAGTTGCTTGATTGCTACTTTTGTGTTATTGAAGTTGTTATTGTTTTCTGAACACTCCCAGCCAATAGAGGTTTTGATTGTTGATAAGTTGAAGACTTAAATGGATTTTAACTATGCCAACATGCTGTTCATTTTGTTAAAGATCTCAATCTTTGATGAGTCATAGTAGATTAATACTACTTAAGGTACTATAATCTACACTGATCTCCCAATCATTTAGGTAGAACCGATTCGATCGTTTCTATTCTAGATCTATTCATTTTGATGAGTCTCGCCATAGACTTCAAAATTTTTAGGGATTACCAAATCTTGCGTCGTTCGTCTAAAAGACAACAGACATTTAGACCAAACTAGTTTCATTTTTTATTTTAGTTTAACCTAAACTAATTAATGAATGGAGGAATAGTTTGAATGAAGAGGCCTTCGTTACAGAAGCCCTCCCCATTTCTATAGGTATAGATCCCTATATCTGATTTTTACAGCATTGATCCACCCCTTAATTGGTAATTGTAGCTGTTCTAATCCATGATAGCTTACATACCAGGTGCATATAGGTAAGGCTTAATGTAGAATCCCATTCATAAGTGTAAAGGGGTTAAAGGGGGGGTCAGTTTAATACTGACCTCCTTTTTACCTTAATTAATTTACTTATTCAGATTGAATAGTAAATTCACGGATTCTCTTCTTTTTCAGTTTATTCAATATTTCTGTGATCTTTATGATGGATAAATAAACAGAGCCATTAAGTGACAAAGACGTTAACTTAGTTTGATATGTCAAAGAGACACTATCATTTATTTAGAATAAATCAACTAAATTAACACCATTACACTTGATTGACATGATTTCACTTTCTTTCAATTTAAAACGTCAGCACACTTAAATTCAACACAACAGACATAAATATTGGATGTTAACATATTTAGTCTGTGGGCTCTTTTAGCTTAAAAATATAGTTTCCAGCTTAGATAGAGAGGGGAAAGAGTAGGAGGAATAAGAGGTTGGAGAGATTAAGTTATTTATCTCGAGTGTAACCAGAGATGACACATTCCATCCGACTTCGGCTAAATCCCAGGTACGTTTGTAAACCGCTCTTTACCTTTTGACGATGCGTCTGATAAAGATATTGCCAGCCTCCCAGGTGCACGGAGTCCTTCCGGCCCTCGTACGTCTGAACTGGTCGTTTACTTCCAACGTCTCCTCGGATCCGCGTCAGCCGTCAGAAACATGTGGCAGCTTCTGGCTGACTTCAAGACGAGATGTTTCTCAAAGGAAGTTCATTAAGAACTTTGGAGCTTTTGCTCGGGGAACTGGATGGAGACGTCCATCAGTTCTAGCTGACAAGTTAGTCTTTGGCTCTTGACCAAGCTTGACCAGCTGCAAGGCAGAGAGCTTTCAGGTCTCCGTCCATTCAAACTCTTTGTCCATTCAAAGACTGAAGCGTTTCCGCACAGTTAGAACTTAAAAGCAGGAACACAGAGAGGAGTTCACTTGCTTTATCAAACCCAAGGTTACAAGCCAGCAGCAGAGAGAAATGTTTAGGAAAAAAGACAGATAACGCTGGAGCCCTGCTCATCAGACTGTCTCTGAGTTTCTAAACAAAACCGTCCGGTCTCTGTGACCCGAAGGCTTCACCTTTAAACACAGCAGTGAAGACAGTAATTAACACATTTCAGAATAACACAGCATAAAAGCACATATCATGAAAATGAGAAAAGTTATTCTTGATTACATTAGAATAAAATCAAGATATAGAAATAGTCTCTTTTAGTGACTATATGTCCTCAGATTATAACTAATGGAATAATTGTGTTAAATGTCCTGCTTTACTGAGAGGTCAGTAAAGGTCATCACTGGACAGTTCAAAAGTACACAGGTGTCTTAAAAGTGGACAAGGTCATGTCCACTACATCTCCCCCCTTTTGGAAGCCATCGCCAGTCGTTGGGGATGGGGTCCAACACGAAAGGAAACCTTGAACTGTCTCTGATCTTAAAGTAATCCAGCAAGTGGAAAAGAAAAATCAAAAATTATAATCCCATAAAGTTTTGGAAATTCCATACTGTTCGGAGGTAATCCCATTGCGAAAAGCTTTCAATCCCTTGGAAAACAAAGTCTGTTAACTCTTGGCAAACAAAGTCTGTGATCCTTTAGGAAACAAAGTCTTATAATCCACAGCGGTAATTCCACAGCAGTAAATCCACAACGATTAGTTTTGTTGATTGATCAGCAACAATTGTTTTCATAATCAGCATGTAGAGGGGATCCCTCGATTGACGCAGAGGAGGCGACCCTTGGATGAAGGTTGAAGACCAAGCGTTGGAGCTGCAGGTCCCCACATCGAAGGTTGTTGGCTGGTTGGTCTCCAGTCAGTGCCACTCTGGTTCTATGTGTCATGCAATTATGTGGTTTTAGGTGGGCTTATGATTGGGATTTTACATTAGGCCCTACCTATATGCACCTGGTATGTAAGCTATCATGGTTTAGATCAGCTATAATTACCAATTAAGGGGTGGATCAATTCTGTAAATTAGATATAGGGATCTATACCTATAGAATTTTGGAGGGCTTCTGTAACGAAGGCCTCTAATTCCAAACTATTCCTCCATTCATTACTTAGTTTAGGTTAAACTAAAGTAGAAAAATGAAATATAGTTTGATCTAAATGTCTGTTGTCTTTTAGACGAACGACGTAGGATTTGGTGTACCTAATAAATTTTGAAGTCTATGGCGAGACTCATCAAAATGAATAGATAATCTAGAATAGAAACGATCGAATCGGTTCAATTTAGAAATCGTGAGGCCAGTGTAGTTTATGGTACCTTGAGTAGCTTTAAACTACATTGACTCTTCAACGGTTGAGATTTAACAAAACGAACTGCATGTTGGCATAGTTAAATCCATCTTATGCATTAATCAATGTTAATACAAAACCTTTTTTGGCTGGGAGTGTCCAGAACCACAACAATATCTCAAATAATGACAACAGTAATGACTAAACAACAAGGAAACAACGTTTCACTGCTTCGACACACTCTTGTCGTCAGATTCCAAAGTGCAACACACAAGAAAACAGGTCTCAACTTTATGACCGAGGTCAACTTAAATCTTGTGGATTTAAATGGTTGTTAAGATTAGTTTTTGTTGTGGGTGTTGGACTTAGCGTTTCTAAGTTCAAGTTGGACAATGCGACTTATAGGGTGGGAAATATGGTAGTTTAAACCTGATTAGTTTATTTACTAACTTGTGTTTGGACGACCTTATTATCCCATGAAGTCGGTGAGTTTGTGAGATCTTTGTCTTTTGTGGAGTCATTGAACGCCTTGTAAGGTTTGATCTGATTTCGATGTACCCATTTAGCAATTGGCTCTTTGCGGCCTTTGCTGATTTTGATCTCGTAGACGACTGAGGACACTTTGTCTGTTATCAGATGAGGTCCAGTCCACCTGGGCATTAGTTTGCGGGCGAGAGTTCCGGTCCCGGACTCTCCTTTCCCGGTTGCTGGGGCGAACGTATAGTACCAGACTCTGTCTCCCACTTGGAGTTCATTGTGAGAGGCCTTCTGGTCATAGTACGCCTTGCGTCCTTCAGCGGACCTTTCCAGGTTTTTCTGGGCGAAAGCAAAAGTGTTTCTGAGGTGTACATTCAAATCTTTCATGTATTGTTGTGTAGTGTAGGCTGTCGCCATGACGGCGTCGCCTGGTTGGTACAACAGGTGTAGAGGGAGAGTCATCTGTCGACCGGTCATCATCTCGAAGGGAGAGATGCCAGTTGATGTGTGTGGAGTGGCTCTTATGGCCATGAGGACCAGAGGGAGTTTCACATCCCAGTCCTTGTGGTTTGCAGCCACGTATTTCTTCAAAATACTCACCACAGTTCTGTTTGCTCTCTCAACTTGGCCTGAAGCCTGTGGGTGGTAGCCGACATGAAAGTTGGCCTTGACGCCTAGCGTCTTCCACAGTTCTTTCATCACTTCACCTGTGAAGTGTGTACCTTGGTCTGAGTTCACCCGAAGGGGAAGTCCAAACCTTGAGAATATATGATTCATTAACAACATAGCAGTTGTTTGTGCTGTGTCGTTAGGAGCTGGTAGGCATTCTACCCATTTGGTAAATGCACAGGTTACCGTGAGAAAATATTTATTTCCTCTAGAGCTCTTAGTGAGTGGTCCAACCCAGTCGATCTGGAGGTCAGACCATGGGAATGCAATGCCTCTGCTTTGCAGTGGTGCTCTGTGAAGTGGTCTGGTTGGCTGAAACTGGCCACAGACCACGCACCCTTCAATGTAGTCCTTGACATCCTTTTTCATTCCAGGCCAATAGGCAATTTGTTTTAATGCCGTCAGCGTGGCTTTATCTCCTTTGTGTCCTGCGGACGGGAGATCATGGGCATGAACTAACATCACCCCCCTTTGGTCATGGGGAACCACGAACACAGGTGAGGACGTTGGTCCATGAGCGAAAGTCAGGATGCCCTTGAGTAGTTTAAGCTGTTTGCGCAGCTGATAAAGGACTTTAAGGTCTGGATCGGAATCCAGTTCGTCTTTAGACGGAGTGTTCTTGTCCGGATCAGTCAGATACAGTATCATGGAGTTGATAGCAGGATCCGACTTCTGAAGTTGGATGATGTCAGGGTCAGTCAGTGCGGGTCGTACGGAGACTGCGTTGTCAGCAGGTCTGGCTGCGGCCTGTGCACGTGTGACTGCCATAACTCTGACTGAAGGTTGTGTTGGCAGAGTCTCGATTAACCAGGAGGGGTCGAAGGACCATAGAGGACCTTCGTCGGCTCCTTCTTTGGCTAAGGAGTCTGCAATGTCATTGTAGTGCTTGTCATCGCCTGGGACTCTAGAATGCCCTGGAACTTTCTTCCAGTAGATCTGTAAGTCGTGTGATGTCACCAAGTGATCACACGCTATGAAAAGCTCTTTGTGTTTGACCACTTTTCTGTCGCTTGTTAGGAAACCGTTCAGTTTCCACACAGCGAGGTGACAAGCGAAACTCAAACGAGCATAGTTAGAGTCAGTGCAGATGACTAGCGTCTTGATGGAGCGTTCTACTACCATCTGGAGAGCTATTAGGATTCCTGCAATCTCAGCGTACTGAGAAGTCTGAGATCCTAATTTGTAGCTGAAAGTTATCTGCTCTTGGTCTTGGAGGAGGACCCCTCCAACACCTGCTCTGCAGATCTTGTCGCGGAGGAATGAAGATCCATCCACGTACAATGTTGTCATATCTTTGCAGATATTGTCATCAAAGAAGTGGTGATTCGGGTCTTCAGTTACTGGGGGTTTTACCTCAACCGGCGGCTGGGTGGCTGGTACATCTTGTGTACACTTCTGGCAGATTGCCAAGTCCGTCCCCAGATGAGACTTCTTGTTTTGACCATAACGTATGTCTAGGTTAAAACTTTGAAGCGCCATGAGCCACGTTGCAACACGTGAGTTTGTCACCACACCATCTCTGATGCGTTCACTGTTAAGAAAAGTCACTGGCTGGTGTTGTGTTTCCACAATGATTTTCTGTCCACCAATGTAGCTGGAGAAATGTTTAACTGCCCACACTGTGGTCAGTAAAGCTTTCTCACAGTCTGAGAATCTCAACTCGGGGCCTGCCATCGTTTTGCTGGCATAGGCTACTACACGTTTGTCTCTGTCGTGTATTTGGTATAGACCTGCACTTATGCAATGAGCTGAGAAGCCCACTTCCAAGTAAAACTCTTTGTTGTAGTCTGGGTAGACTAAACATGGGGCTGACTTGATCCTGTTTATAAGAGCGTCCATAGCCTGCTGCTGTTTGTCAGTCCAGACAAATGGAACGTCTTTCTTAAGGAGTTCAGTCAGTGGCTTTGCAAGGTCTGCATAGTTCTCTATGAACTGGTTCGAGTAGTTACACACGCCAAGAAAACTTTGTAGTTCTTTGAGACTGGTGGGGACTTTGAGATTGTCAAGGCCTTGGGTGCGAGTCAGCTGTGGTTGTACTCCGTCTGGACCTACAAGTAGGCCAACGTAGTCCACCTTGGTTCTGCACCACTGGCACTTCGACAGTGATATTTTAGCACCAGCAGTTGTTAGCTGATTCAGAACGTGGTCGATCTCAGCCAAATGTGAGTCCAGTGTTGGCTGCCTCAAGAGGACATCGTCCACATAAATCAGTGTCCCACGCTCGTGGGCGTCTGGACATGCCTTGTTCAAGAAGATGTTGAACTCTGCAGGTGAATTAGCGTAGCCAAAGGGACACCTGTTAAAGGTGTATTGACGGCCACCAAAAGTGAAAGCTAGTTTGTATTGATCCTTGTCACGCACAGGAATGGTCCAAAAACCAGAGGCGATGTCAAGGGTCGAAAAGTACTTACCATTAGTGACCTTGGGCAACTCCTGTTGGAGCTGCGTCATAGGCCATCTGGATAAGGGAACTTGTTTGTTTAGCTTTCTGTAGTCTATAGTAAGTCTCCACTTACCATTAGGTTTTAACACCGGCCATAAAGGCGCAGAGTAAGTGCTGTTACAGTATCGGATGATACCTTTTCCTAACAGGTCAGCAATGATTTCCCTGATAGGTTGATGTGCTGCCAGAGGAATCTTGTATTGTCTGACAAATGCAGGTGGAGCATCAGGCGGGGTTGGAATGCTCACTGTGTGGAGCGTGGTCAACCCACAATCCATCGAGTCAGTTGAGAATGATTTTTCATATTTTAGCAGAACTTTGCGAAGTTTGTCCCTGTCTTCATCAGTTTCCAAGGCGTCGGCCTGAGCGACCACCTGGTCTATCTGTGAAGCAAATGAGAGCGGTTCTTGTTCTCTGGGGAGCTCCAGTGAGTCCCCTTCAGTGTCATAAAACCTGTCAACAGGTAGTGCACTGTAAGTTTGAGGGCCTAGACTTTCTCCTTGGTTGAAACCGAACCTGTGGACAATGTCCCGGTCGGACTCAGTGGGGGAGAAAAGAGCTATGGCCTGTGTTGGTTTTGTGAACAAGACTCGCCCCGAATGATGACTTGGGATCAAGTTTTCTGGGAGTCCTCCCAGAAATGGAATGCTTAGTTCAAAATCATGAAAATCAGTAGAGATCAACCATCCTAGCTGTGAGCGCTTTGGGATCAGTACCTCTTCTGTGCTCGTGTTACACACAGCGACAGTCGTGGTTCTGCCGTCGAGGGTCACTTGGCATGTGGCCTCCATGGACAGTCCTAAGTTGAAAAACATAGGAGATGGTTGAAAGCATGCCTGTTTTGTTCTAATAGCCTGTCCTTTCATGATGTGAATCATCACCGGCTTGTTCATAACCTGAGGTGGCACCACAGTGTTATGGCTGTTAGCAACCTGGCAGACCTCTGGAATGGTCTGTCCAGCCTTAAGGTTCTCTGTGGTTAACACAGGAGAGTCCTTCGTGGCTGTATCTAGTGACCACAGTGCATTGTTGTTGACGTCCACTCGGACACCTAATCTTACCAAAATGTCGGAGCCTATGTAGGTTGCATGTGGTAAGTTCGGGACCACGAGGAACGGGTGATCCAGTTCTCGTTGGTTCCAGATTAGTTTAAGGTCAATGATCCCTTTAGCAGTCATTACCTGTTTATCGTTGGGGTCTAACGGGAAGCGGAAAGCCTTTTTGTTCATTCCGAGACCCAACTGTTTCTTAACCAAGGTTCCAAAGAAAGCTTGGCTGATCGCTGATTTCTCCGTCCAAGGGGACAGAACAGCATCATCGGTGTGGGATCCTTGAATCTCAACACCTTTGACTACCTGTGGTAGGTAGTGTTCGGTGAGTGCCAACTGTTTCAGCTCGCAGAGGGGGCTCTCTTGTTGGACCTCTACTGCCTCACCTGTAGTTGGAGGTTCACCCACAGGGATTGTGCTCTCGTCTGAGCATTCCCTTTTGCCTTCCGCGGTACCTGCCGTTAGACGGTCAGTGTTACTCTGTGTAGGCATATCGATCGGCAGTGGTTGACTCACTCTGGTCCACATTGTCTGATCGCCACAGTTCAGGGTAAACTGTTAGCTGTTCAGCTTCCTTCTCTGTTTTGTCTATGAAGTTAGACATAACATTTTCTGTGCTCACAGGCAGGCCATCTGGCCGAGTTATGTAAACAGTTTTCCTGGTGTCCGTCAAGAGACTTTCTGCCTATGGAATTAAACTTCCATCTTTTATTTTGTTATAACCAGCCAATAGTTATTCAGGAGGTGGTTCAGATCCCGCCTCCCTATAAATGGGCACTTCCTGCATTTGCCTTTAGTTTTTGGAAGACAACTAACTGCCAACTGGTTGCTCTCCTTTGGGAAAAGCTGGAGACGCCCGGTCATGGTGCCAACTCGACCCACGTCTCAGCTGAGAGTCGCGGCAAAGCCTTGCTGTGCCTCAACACTCATTTCTGAAAGAATTTGTTTTCTGAAGTTTTACTTTGAAAGTTCAACCAGTGCGATTGGGGCCTGTTCCTGCCGGTGAATGCGTGCTCCCGCTCGTCTGACCCAGTCATACACGCTCGAAGTCATCTGGACGCTCACTGGACCACACAGTCCGTTAGTGTCCACAAACTTCTCAGTCCTCACCTCGCAAGACGTCTCGTCACCAGGTAAAGAGGCGTTGTTTGTATGCTGCACGTGTCGGAGGCTCAGCCTGATCCGTATGGGAAAGGTGCCACTCTGGTTGTTTCAAATAATTAATTTCAGTTAACTTAGCTTTCATCTTCCTCCTCCTATTTCTTCTTCTCATAAGCTATTTAATATGTTTGTTTTCATCATGGTAAACTTTAAGTAATGTGCCAACAGAAAGGTCCAACTGTCTGTTTGTTTTAATTTGAATTCTTGTCAACGTAGTTATTAAATCAGAGCTAATATCGATACAAATGTTTAATGTAATTCTTGTGATAGTTTCAATAAAAGGTCTATTTTTTGGTAGACCAATATAAATTGAAGTCTAAGCGTGAAATTACATTACTGGCTAATCACATCGTTAGATTTATTGATTTATTCTGAAAAGTTGAGACCCCGCACTTTGGTGGCAGTTTGTGCAGTTAAACTCTGCACATAAACTGCACATCTACAATAATGGTGGACCAGTAAGTGTTTAAATACCTTACCCCACCTTATTCCTTTACAGATGCATGCATTGAGAGAGAGATGCATGCATTGAGAGAGAGATGTATGCATTGAGAGAGAGATGTATGCATTGAGAGAGAGATGCATGCATGCTTTGAGAGAGAGAGAGAGAGAGAGAGATGCATGCATGCATTGAGAGAGAGAGAGATGCATGCTTTGATAGAGAGAGATGCATGCATTGAGAGTGATGCATGCATTGAGAGAGAGATGTATGCATTGAGAGAGATATGCATTTTTCATTCATTCATTCAACCTTTATTTAGTCAGGTAAATCTTTTGAACCTCATGGGCTCATTTACGAAAGCGACCTGCTAAAACTAAAGAACAATGAACAGCAATGGTAGAATTTCCTTAAACAATAAACAATAAACAAACAAACAATAAACAATAGAAAACAAAAGAGAGAAAAAAAAAATATATATATATATATATATATATATATATATTTTTTTTTTAACAAAGTATCAAAAAACTAGCAAAACATTATAAGGTATATGTATAAAATCAAAGACAGGAACAAATCTGCATTGGTTTTTGCCAGGATTCCAACAGATTCTGAAAACCATTTAGAGAAGTCAAGTTCGAGAGCTTCAGATCTTTTTGTAAGACATTCCATGAAGCAGGAGCGGAGTAGGAGAAGGCCCTTTTTCCACATTCAGTCCTCACTGACCGAACACTGCAGGTAATCATGTCCTAAGAGCGCACGCTGTAGCTGCACTCATGCAAAGACATGTAGGAGGAGATGTATGAGGGCAGCAGACCAATAAGTGATTTGAAGATGAAAATGTACCAGTGCTGATGCATGCATTAAGAATGATAGATATGCATACCTTGAGAGAGAGAGATGCATGCATTGAGAGAGAGAGATGCATTGAGAGAGAGTGAGAGAGATACATGTATTGAGAGAGAGAGATGCATGCATTGAGAGAGAGATGCATGCATTGAGAGAGATATGTATAAAGTGAGAGAGATACATGCATTGAGAGAGAGATACATGCATGCATTGAGAGATATGCATCATTGAGAGAGAGAGAGAGAGATATGCATGCATGCAAGCATGCATGTATGGAGAGAGAGAGAGAGAGAGATGTATGCATTGAGATAGAGAGATGCATGCATGCATTGAGAGAGAGATGCTTGCATGCATTGAGAGAGAGAGATGCATTCAAGCATTGAGAGAGAGATGCATGCATAGAGAGAGAGATTTATGCATGCTTTGAGTGAGAGAGAGATGCATGCATTGAGAGATAGATGTATGCATTGAGAGAGGGATGCATGCATTCAGAGATAGATGTATGCATTGAGAGAGGGATGCATGCATTGAGAATGATAGAGATGCATGCATTGAGAGAGATGCATGCATAAATGGAGAGAGAGATACATGCATGCATTGAGAGAGATGCATGCATTGATATATA
>JBBPBX010046380.1:0-15662 GCA_038048925.1 Garcialebias charrua | reverse complement strand
TCCCGCCATTTGGGGGTCCCCACACTCAACGCCGTGGCCCTGCTGGTCTGAATTACAGCTTGAGCACATTAGTCTGATTTACAGCTTCCTCATGCTGTTTGAAATGGAGGTGGGTGCAATATTGATGTGCTGCTTCTTCCCCACACTTCCACCTGTCCCTTCTTATATATAGTAAATACACTAGTTTAGTGTATTTCTTAGTTCATATCTTAGATCTTATGACTGTTTTCCTTTTACAATTTATACCTTTGTTGGATGTAACTGGGATCCTGTGTACAATTTCATTCCACCTCATGTACCACATGCGATGCAAATGACAATAAAGGACCTGGACTTTAGTGTTGTAGTACTCGAGACCGTTCTTGGTTTCAAGATCGGTCTCATGACCACTTTTTGATGGTCTTGGTCTTGTCTTGGACTCGACCGCATTTGATATCGGTGTTGTCTCAGTCTCAGACATTGAGGACTCTGGATTTTATGTCAATACCACAACGGTGGAAATATCACTACATTGCCAGAATATTGTCCCGTTTATATGTTAACATCCTTGTTTTTATTGGATGCTAAACGTACTGGTTCAAATCCAAGCGATAACGTGATTCATTGCTAAGTACGTTTTTGTTATCGCTGTCACGCCCACCCCATTTCACTCACACACACGTTACTCCCAGTGTGGCCAGACTGGGAGGTTTACTGCCAATTGGGTGGTTTTCATTCTGATTTTGCTGGGAACTCTGGGAAAATTTTTGTTGGACTGTTGCGTTTTGCCACATACAGGGAGTCCCCGACTTAAGAACGAGTTCCGGACCTACAGGCCGTTCTTAACCCGATTTTGACGTAAGTCGGAACTCAGAACACGTGGCGTTCGTACGCTGCGCCGCAAACCCGTTTATGGACATGGAACTGAACAAGCGTACATACTTGTCCATAAACATGCACAGAACTTTATTTACAAACAGTTAGCTAACACATTACACCACACATTCATCCACATTCAAGTCAAAGTCAAAGTCAAAGTCAACTTTATTGTCAGATCTGCAATATGTACAGTACAGGACATACACAGGACCGAAATTGCGTTTCTCTCAGTCCCTCGGTGCAACAGTAAACATCTAAACATTGAAACACTGAAACATATAATAATAGACATAAGCATAAAATAGTAAAACTAACACTGTCCTGAGTTTTTTGCATAGTGGTATAAGAGTATGAAAATTTACACCAACTCTAAAACTAAAACATTAAACATTTAATGAACATAATACTGTCCTGAGTTTTTGCATACTAGTATAAAAAAAGAGTATAAAAAGTATAACTAAAATAAACTAAAGGTTTCTAGCATTGACATTTGCAAAGTGGCAAAGCAGCGTATGAGTTAATGTACACAGTATATGTATGAGGTAGTAGTTGATGTTGTTATAGAGGCAAAAAGTGGCATATGCAGTAAGGCACATTGGGCATCCCTAAATAAGACCGTTCAGAGCACACTGTATATGTATCAGCAGTGGTGTAGATATTAGAGTAGTGTAAATGTAAACAGTAGTAATTACATGTAAGCAGTAGTAATAAAAGTAAACAGTATTAATAAATGTAAACAGAGAATGTAAACAGTATTATGATTATAGGCAGTGATGTAATACAAACATTAGTGCAAGTATGAGAAGTAGTGCAAACTGTATGAGCACATGACCGAGAGTTTAGTGAATAACCCGTTTGATGACACAGAGTCCAGTGTTAAAATCTTTGTGTTGTGTGGTAATGTGTGAGAAAGTTTTAGTGTTAAGGCAGTTCAAATGGGAGGGGGGGCAGAGCAGGCAGAGTGTTTAGCATCCTGACTGCCTGATGAACAGAGCTGTCTCTGCAGCTGTGCAGCTGTGTAGTGGGTGTGTGGGATCACCTGCCATGCAGTGGGCTTTCCGAGTGAGGCGTTTGCTGTGTAAGTCCTGCAGTGAGGGGAAGGAGGTGCCGACTATCTTCATCTATAAACACAGCACGTACTAGCATTCGGAGCGCGTTCGTAAGTCCGGGTTGTCGTAAGTCGTGGGCGACGTCAGTCGAGGACTCCCTGTATTGTTAAATTACCTTGGCTTGTACTGATGTACGTTCATGTTCAAACAGTAAATATACTGTAACAATATAATGATTGGGCTGATTTATGTGCGATGTGTCAGTTTTTAACAGATTTTTGGGCTGGAAAACCTCAACTCTATCTGGAAGCTCTGGTCTGGACATGGGAGAAGATGTCTGCAATATCATCAGTTGTAAAATTGGGCTATTTAAATCATAAAGAATATCTTATGTCTAATATCCATTTATGTAACTTTTTTAGGTTTAAACTTCTTTATTGAAACCACTGTACAACTATATGGTTAGCTTTGGTCTTGAGTTCAGACTAATGAAGAGTGTTTTGCCACTTCAGTTTTTTTTAGGCTTGGCATGTGATGAAACTGCTTCCAGTTTAACAGTTGTGCAGTTTTATTGTTGAATCACATGAAGTTAGGCCACTGAATATCTGATTTCTTTGTTATATAGCTTTGACATTTTATAAAAGCTGGTACATTCATTCAAAAGCAAACTTAAAGTTGCATTATGTAACTTTTATAAAAAATATTTTATATTAAAAATGTATATTTTATCTATTTTATTTGGAGATCTTGGTCTTAACTTGGTCTCGGACCCTAAAAGTCTTGGTCTTGGTACTCTGGTCTTTGTCTTGACTTGGTCTCGGGTAAAGTGGTCTTGTCTACAACACTACTGGACCTTGACCTTCCAACTGACCCCCTCTGTACTCTTTTCCTCAATCTTTCCATTCCTTTACCTCCCCTTGAGTAAACTCTTCCTACTTTTTATAAGTTTGATGTTCATTTTTTTCTCTTTCTCCCATTCTACCCACCCTCCACACCTCCCTACAGTCCATCTCCCCATTCTCTTTCTCCTGTACTTTTCTCTTCGTCCATGTTCCTTTAAAACATCTGGCAACATCTCTTTACCTTCCCCTCCATTGCCCTCCCCACCCCCCTCCTGCCATTTTCACTGACTGACTACATCTTTGTGAAAATGAAAACAAAGAGCTGCCTGCCAAAATATTTCTATAGCCGTTTGCTGACGAAGCAGGGAGCGGAGACAAAGCAAAAGATGTGCAGGCAAATTTGTCACAGCAGCAAAAAGATGGAAAGCTCTCTCCTCATCACCTTTTTTTTTTTAGTCATTTGGAAACTCTTCCCCCTTCCCCCCTCTCCCTCCCGCCATGTTTGAAAGCCCACAGTTTGGAAAACTCATCTCCTATGCAGCATGTATAAATGCACAGCTGTATATTTGTGTGAGGCCCCTGCTCCAACATGCTTTCCACCCCCTTCCCCCATCCCTGTTGCCCTAGGTGACCAGATGAAACTAATGGCAACCTAATGTGTTTGTGCAAACCTTTTGAGCCGCAGCATGAAATAATCAGAGACCAAACACTCATTTGTCCACTCATCGCATGCTACATTTCTAAAAGACACAAAACTTACTGTATAAATATTAAAGTTTTAGTCGGTTTCAAAAAGAAAGTTTTAATGTTGACCTTAAATTGTTATTTTTCTAATGGCTGCGGAAAAAGGCTGTGGGGCATTAGTGAGGGGAATAAACCACAATTTGTTAGCAAAATACTTGTTTAATTGTTAATGTAGTATTTTCAAGGTGTGAAAAATGCCCAAAGCTGACGTTGGCTTATTTCCTTAGCTCAGATATAGTAAAAATGAGGTGATATATGTGTTTTTATTTTTATTTTTTATTAACCAGTTAAACAGCATGGAGCAGAGAAAGTCCCGAGGCAATTGGTTAAAATATGTTTATGAGCTGGTTTTAAACCAACACATTTTAATCTAATGAAGACACAGGTAGAGATTTACCAAATAGAAACAATATTTATTTTTATTTTTAACTTGCAGATAAATTATTTTGGAAAATGTCCTGCTCAACAAAGGGCCTCATGTTAACAGGCAACATTTGCATGGTAGCCGATTATAAGCATGGCAACATAAATGTCATGTTTTATCATTTATAGATGAGTTAGGCACACAATCCATGTACATTTGTTGTTTAGTGGTAGTCATCTTCGATTTTGCTGTGAAAAGAGTCAAATTTAAAGGTTAAGTGATTATTGAGGGTTGTAAATGTCCTTAACTAAACCCAAAACACTAATAGGTAAATACTGCAGGATTACCTTCCTTGACTTAAAAGAGGCATAAACAAATACTAAATGTTTGTCACATATTTTCAGCTCTTGAAGGTTGGATAATAAATAAATAAATGTTGCTTTAGCATTAATAAAAATATGAATGCAATGTCGCATTTGGCTTATTTTATTGATCGTTTTGTTTTTCCAGACTAAAAACAATATGGACCCTTCTGACAATCACTATTACCGTATTTTTCGGAGTATAGGTCGCACCGGAGTATAGGTCGCATTGTCTAATTATTACCAATAGATTGGAAAAATCCCTGGATAGGTCACACCTATGTTTAGCTCTGCTGCAAATGTCTGCCACAGGAGTGCACAGCAAGGCTTTAAAGATTGAGATTTTTATTAATGAAAAGTGCATTATAAATTGAATTCATTATTATTATTATTATTATTATTATTATTATTATTATAAGATTAACACTTAAAAACAATTATTTGTTTGATAAAAATTATAGCAAATATGTATCTGAGCTGACCTTTTCCTTAATAAATGAACGTAATTGTGAAATGAGCTGGATTTAAAAATTTGTTTTGCCGAAAGTGATAAAAAGCCATATATAGGTCGCACCGGAGTATAGGTAGCAGGCCATAAAAAAATGCTAAAAATGTGAAGCCTATACTCCGAAAAATACGGTACTAAAAGATCTTGATTAATGTTCCATAAATATTATGATATTAAACACATAATGTGACAGAATGGGAAGTGTAAAGAGGGAGTAGTGGCGCAGAGGTTAGAGAAGGTAGGTCTGTGATCGGAAGGTAGCTGGCTCGACTCCCCAGACCGCAGACATCAAAATGTGGGAGGAAAAGGTGAAACACCCACACCTGCCTCCACCCTCATTTGCCCCATTCTGGGTCCTTTAGCAAGGCCCTTAACCCCCACCATCTGCTCCCAAACAGGTCTCTCTTGAAAATGAATTATCGTGACTCAGTGAGACTACCTGTATGAATAAAGGTTAAATAAATAAAATAAGGTGGACTTTTGGTGGAAGTGGAGGGGCCGAGATGGTGTAAGGTAGGGTAGCCGACCCGGGTCTAGAAAGTCGCGAGCTGAACTCCCCACCATGCCCACATGTCGTAGTGTCCTTGAGCAAGACACCTAATCCCTGTAATGTTTAACTAAATACCCACAATAGCCATGAACCGTTAGCCTGGCCCTCGCCTTCCTGCACAGCTCCGCTCAATTCTCATTTCCCTTCACTTCACGTCTGGGACTTCACCCACCCACAAGGATTTCTCCGGTAGATTTTTGTTCGGACCAATCAGAGAACAGAAGGGGTGGAGTTTTGGACCCTAACCCACGCCCCCACCAGTCCCAGCGCGCAGCGTCCTATAAAAGGGCTCTGCCAGCGCTCAGTCAGCGAGCAGCGGCATGTTCTCATTCAAAGCGATGCAGAACTGTTTTATATGTGACACAAATTTATTAATTTCCCCTGCTTAATCCCTTATCTGGAGTTTTCTTTTGTTTTTTTTCCCAAAAGTTAAGTAATCGCTCCCTCGTCCTCCTTCTCCTCCACCCTCCTGCTGAGTAAAATGAACACGGAAATGCCTCAGGTTGTCACGAGAATTAAACTCGGGTTTTATTGCTGACCGAGTCCCTGCAGATTTTCTGGTCTTTTGGTGAGCTGGACCAGCGATCCATGGTTTGATTTTATTGTATTAAAACGTTTTATAACATATAAACACAGAATTTGCGCAGCGAGAGAAAAGCTGCAGGACTCCTGGAGCAGGGGGCGGAGCAGTTGTCAGTCAAGTTCACCAGAGCACGGGGGGTGGCTCTGAGGGGAGGGAGCAGAATGCTTTCCCTGTTCAAAATATCCAATGGTTTTGTTCCTAAGCAGAGGCCACGCCTCCAGCAAGAAACGTTTTTCAATGGGAAAAGTCCAGACCCTAGTACGAAGCGAAGTGAAGGACAGGGTCTGGTTACAACCAGGCTAATGAACCGTACGAGCAACCACAAAACAAGGAATAGTTCAATTGTTTATTTACAAGTAAGTGATGTGCAAACAGTCAAACTGTGACCTCTGGAGGAAGGGATGGAACCCTGAAGACAAGGGAACAGTTAGCAGGAGCCAGATGGGTCTGCAGATGATAATAATAATAAACACGCTGTTTACTTTAGGAGAAGGTGGTGAACTTTGGGGCCTAAATGCTCTTGCAGAGCTGTGCGTTTCGCCGAGCGCCGCGCCACGCGCGCGTGCTGCGCGCGGGCAGTTCACAGCAGAGCTCAGAGTGAAGCAGCGTGAGCAGAAGCAGGGCGGAGCGTTTACCTACAGGACAAATTGAGGTCGCTGATTGGTCATTTGCTGACACGCCTACTGAATTGATTGACATGTCGGGTGGGAGAAGAAAAGGCAGAGGGCTGCGCAGCGGTTTTCTGTGTTTATATGTTCATAAAAAGTTGTAAAAAATACAATTAAAACAGGGAGCGCTGGTCCTTCAGCCCACACAGCAGACCAGCACACCAGGAAATATTTAGAAGCTGGCGCAACCACGTTGGACATGACTTTAGTTCCCTTGTGACAAGTTCATTCATTCCTCCTCATCGGAGGAGGAAGTGAATGGTGACCGCTTCAAGCGATCACTTGACTTTTGGCAAAAAAACAAAAGAAAAGTCCGATCAGCGATGAAGAGGAATTCAATACATTTGTGTCTCATACAAAACAGTCCGCCACCGGGCAGTTTATTGTGAAGCCCCCGGTAGACCTGCGCGTACTGCCTGTACGCCTCTGTACGGCGTACGTACGCTGAGGCACAAGCGTAGCCCCTCAGGGCACGAACGCGCAAAGCTCTTTTTTTACAACCGCGCACGCTTGCGCGGTGTCTGACCATAAACTTCCCCGGCGCCGGACTGTTTTGTATGTTACACAAATTAATTAAATTCCCCTTCTTCATCGCTGATCAGGACTTTTGTTTTGTTTTTTTGCCAAAAGTCAAGTAAAAGCTTCATCCTCCGTTCACTCCATGACTGAAATGAATGAATTAATGTCCTACCTGGCTGCGGGAGGTTTTAAATATTTCCTGGTGGGCTGTGGGCTGCAGGAAAAGCGCTCCCTGTTTTTTTTCCCACTTTTTATTAGTTTTTATTAACATATAAAGTTAGAAAGACCGCAACGGCTGCAGCCGAGCTACAGCAGCTGAAGCCAGCTGGTTGTCCCGCTCGAGCTGTCAATCATTTCAGTAGGCGTGTCAGCAAGTGACCAATCAGCGACCTCAGTTTGTCCCCTCTGCACGCAGCTGCTCAAATTGCAACAAGGATTTGGAGCGAAAACGCGAGCATTTAACGTGAGAAAGAAAGCAGAGCTGTGCCAGCGAACGCGTGTGCACAGAATGCGCGCGTAGAGTGGCGTACAGGCAGGACGCTCAGCTTTGCCGGAGCCATGAGACAACGCGCACACGTGAGCAATCGTAAAGGAGGTCACAAGGGGGCCCTCAAAGAACACAGGGAGGTCCAGGGAGTCAATGAGCCCAGCAGATCCTGTGAGGTGTAGGAGCAAGGAGTTAGATGTACCAATAATCTCTAGGATACAAAGAAGGGCCAGGAACACACTACAGTCAAGCAGCTAATGCAACAACATTGGAGTGATGTCATCAAACATCTGTTATACACATGCCGCTCAACAGGTGTGTCTCCACCCACTGCTACACCTGGGTGTATCTCACACGTCATGGGTTGAATGCAAAGAAGTAATTTCATCATTGTATGGACACATACAATGATGACAACACATAGCACTTTGTTTCTTTATTTCTTTTCTTTTTTATTCACAATTTGAGTATTTGGATATCACTTGAATACAGTAAACAATGGGAGTTTTAATGTAATAAATTGCTCTTTACAAATATAAGTTCATGGTGAAGGCATCATTAATGTCTGCACATTTTAGGCTAATGTACTATAGAAAAAGATATTGCAGTTTCTCATGACACCATGGCATTCAAAAACAAACGTTATTAATGATAATAAAAGCAGTCATTTTTGTCTCCGGTTCACATTTAACAGCTCACGTACAGCTCAAGGTCCTGCTGGGGACACGTTTGTGCTACATACAGTACAAGTTGCAGCACAGAACTAGTGGGAGACAGGGAGGTTCATTGACACTCAAGAGCTGTCTCCTCCACTCGCCTCCATTCACAGCCACCCTCTTATTAACAATGGCACCAAGAGTACGAGGGTCCAGATGTTAGTCTCCTGCTCCCACCAGCTGTGCTAGCCTCCAATGCACAGCCTCATTGACTCGGATGCAAGCACACAAGACATGCTGACATCACACAAACGGACACTGAGCACACAGTCTTACAGTGTAGAAAACGTTAATTTTAAAGGAAACCTTTACAGAACCCTTTAAGGCTAATATACAGAAACACATCGAGCACACAGATTAAATCCCAAATGTGAACACATAAATACACACACAGTGTCCACTCTCTCCTGCCATGTTTTCTATTACAAGCTCTTTGTCCTGGTGAAGAGTTAGCAGCGGAGTTATTTGAGGTTGACAGGATCCTAACAATTCCTAGAATAATGCACATTTGTTTGGATGACTGCACCATCAGCGCTCCTTTTGTTATTTTCGACATTGTGAGAGTCAGTCGTTATGAATCCACCTCCTCTCCTTTCTCCCCTTTTCCTCTGCATATAACAATAACCAGCGCTTTAATTCACACATACTAGCACAATTGTCCACTTGATGATGATCATTTTTGACAGTAGGCACATACAAGAAGAAACTGGAATTTTGAATAAAAAATAAATAAAATAAAAAACAGTTCACCGGCTGCCCTTTGTTGACCTTGTTGAGTCTTTGGGTTTTGTCTGTGGGCCGTATTTTCCGGACTTTAGATTGCACCGTAATGTAGGTCGCTTTGTCCAATTATTGCCAAAATATTGGAAAAATCCATAAACGGGTCTCACCTTAATATAGAGCGCACCTACGCCACCGCCGACGCAATGCGTCACCGCTGAGACAACCCGGAAATGTGGACCGAGTGTTTAGCTCTGCTGCAAATGTCTGCCACAGGAGCGCACAGCAAAGCTTTAAGAAGATTAACACGGTAAAAACAATTATTTGTTTGCTAAAAATTATAGCTGACATTATAGCACAAGGGTTCCTGAGCTTAACAGTTCCTTAATAAATTCACGAAATGGTCAAATCTGCTGGATTTAAATTGTTTCGGTTTGACGTCTTCCAAACGGTTGCATGCACTACGAAAATAAATTATAAATAAATCAAATTTTATCTCAAATGTCTCATACAGGTCGTCAGTTTGTAAATGAAACCCATATACTGTACAGTAATTACATTCTGTAAGCTGAAAAAATATCTGCCGAGTGGTTTATGAGCTATTTGCTAAAATATACATGGAAATAAAACAAAGCTAACACGACACGGTTGCGTCTCTAAAACAACGAATAAAAAAACGCATTTTATCTCAAATGTCTCATACAGGTCAACAGTTCGTAAATGAAACCCATATCCTGTAATTACATTCTGTAAGCTGAAAAAATATCCGCTGAGTGGTTTATGAGCTATTTATCTAAATAGTATCTGTTTAAGGTAGCTAACTGCTAACAACGATTCTCCATCCATCCATCCATCCATCTTCTTCCGCTTATCCGGGGTCGGGTCGCGGGGGTAGCAGCCTAAGTAGGGAGGCCCAGACTTCCCTCTCCCCAGCCACTTGGAGCAGCTCCTCCGGGGGAATCCCAAGGCGTTCCCAGGCCAGCCGAGAAACATAGTCCCTCCAGCGTGTCCTGGGTCTTCCTCTGGGTCTCCTCCCGGTGGGACATGCCCGGAACACCTCACCAGGGAGGCGTCCAGGAGGCATCCTAACCAGATGCCCGAGCCACCTCAACTGGCTCCTCTCGATGTGGAGAAGCAGCGGCTCTACTCCGAGTCCCTCCCGGATGACTGAGCTTCTCACCCTATCTCTAAGGGAGAGTCCAGACACCCTGCGGAGAAAACTCATTTCAGCCGCTTGTATCCGAGATCTTGTTCTTTCGGTCATAACCCAAAGCTCATGACCATAGATGAGGGTGGGAACGTAGATCGATCGGTAAATTGAGAGCTTTGCCTTTTGACTCAGCTCTCTCTTCACCACGACAGACCGGTACAGCGCCCGCTTCACTGCGGACGCTGCACCTATCCGCCTATCGATCTCACGCTCCAGTTTTCCCTCATTCGTGAACAAGATCCCGAGATACTTAAACTCCTCCACTTGGGGCAGGACCTCCTCCCCGACCCGGAGAGGGCATGCTACCCTTTTCCGGCTCAAGACCATGGCCTCGGATTTGGAGGAACTGATCCTCATCCCGGCCGCATCACACTCGGCTGCAAACCGCTCCAGTGAAAGTTGTAAATCACGAACTGATGAAGCCAGTAGGACCACATCATCTGCAAAAAACAGAGAAGCGATTCTAAGGTCACCAAAACGGATCCTCTCAACACCTTGGCTGCGCCTAGAAATTCTGTCCATAAAAGTTATGAACAGAATCGGTGACAAAGGGCAACCTTGGCGGAGTCCAACTCTCACCGGAAACGAGCCTGACTTACTGCCGGCAATGCGGACCAAGCTCTGACACCGGTCGTACAGGGACCTAACAGCCCTTATCAAAGGGCCTGGTACCCCATACTCCCGGAGTACCCCCCACAGAACCCCCCGAGGGACGCGGTCGAATGCCTTCTCCAAGTCCACAAAGCACATGTAAACTGGTTGGGCAAACTCCCACGCACCCTCCAGGACCCTGTTGAGGGTGTAGAGCTGGTCCAGTGTTCCACGACCAGGACGAAAACCACACTGCTCCTCCTGAATCCGAGGTTCGACTATCCGACGGACCCTCCTCTCCAGAACCCCTGAATAGACCTTACCAGGGAGGCTTAAGAGTGTGATCCCCTATAGTTGGAACACACCCTACGGTCCCCCTTTTTGAATAGGGGAACCACCACCCCAGTCTGCCAATCCAAGGGAACTGCCCCCGATGTCCACGCGATATTGCAGAGTCGCGTAAGCCAACACAACCCTACAACATCCAGAGCCCTAAGGAACTCCGGGCGAATCTCATCCACCCCCGGAGCCTTGCCACCGCGGAGCTTTTTAACCACCTCGGCGACCTCAGCACCAGAGATCGGAGAACCCGACCCAAAGTCCCCAGGCTCTGCTTCCTCAGTGGAAGACGTGCCAGTAGGATTGAGGAGGTCTTCGAAGTATTCCGCCCACCGACTCACAACATCCCGAGTTGAGGTCAGCAGCACGCCACCCCCACCATAAATGGTGTTGGTCGCGTACCTCTTTCCCCCCCTGAGACGCCGGATGGTGGACCAGAATCACCTCGAAGCCGTACGGAAGTCATTCTCCATGGCCTCTCCAAACTCCTCCCACGGCCGAGTTTTTGCCTGAGCAACCACCCGAGCCGCATGCCGCTTGGACTACCGACAACGATTCTAAAAAGATTGTTTTTTTTAAATCTCAAACATTTCATAAAGCTAGTCAGTTGTAAATATCTATACAGTGATTACATTCTGTAAGTTTGATAAAAATCTGTCTTGTGGTTCTTGACTTATCTTGCTAACAAACAGCTAACAAACAGAAGTTACCTCCAGAGCAGGAGGCCGGGTAGCGACAGAGTCAGTCCGACCAGAGGAGGCTTTTTTCGTACGTATGAGCTAGAAACGGTCGGTGGACTCTCTGGAAGTGTCCCCTAGCGGACAAAAGTGGTACTGCACCATTTTTTGCCAAAATAAAAAACGGGTCATATCTGAGCCAAAAATTGGTCTAAAAATATGGGAAAAAATCCATAAACAGGTCTCACCTCTCTATAGGTCGCAGGGCATGCAAATTAGGCAAAAAAACCGCAACCTATAGTCTGGAAAATACGGTAGTCGTAAATCCAAAGGTGGGCGCCAGACCGCTAGGTAGCGCTAAAGCGCTAATCCGCTTACAGCGGACCTAAACAATTTGTTAGCTTTACAGTGGATTGACTAACTTTTATAATTCATAAGCGGATTTGCGCTATTTTTATTTAAAATGCAGTACCGATAATAACTAATTATCTATCAGTAAAAACGAAAAAACTTATTTACGGGCCCGGACGACTGCTAACAGACCATATCCTGTCAGCGTCGGATGTGGTCCGTGACAAAAAAGCGTCCCCTCAGTCTCTTTGCTAGAGCGAGCGCTCTCAGTTAGCAGCCAGTGTGTTACTCTGCAGCCTTATTGCTTGTTTTCGAAGAGTCAGACGAAGAGTTTTTAACATGGAGGGTGAACTTATGGATGTTTCTCAGCGGCCTACGCGACGCGTCTGGATTTTAAAAAGTATTTCGCCATTTGCCCTCTTCAAAATGGCGGCCGCGACGGCCACAGAAGATAAGGACTTTCCATGAAAACACGGTAAAAACAATTATTTCTTTGCTGAGAAAAAATATATTTCTTAGCTGACTTTATAGCACAAGGTTTTTCTGAGCTTAACCGGTTCAAATGGTCAAATCTGCTGGATTTAAAAAAGTATTTCGCCATTTGCCCTGTTCAAAATGGCGGTTAGCGTGTTAGCATTAGCGTCCGCTAGCATTGCTAATACATAAGTGCTTTTGAAATTGCGGACCTAAATAAATCAATAAGTGCTTTAGAAATAGCTGAACTAATTTTTGGATTAGCGCTGCCCAGCACTGCGTAAATCAGTAATAACACTGACTGATGTTTAGCATTGCAGAACAGGCAATGGCACACCAATGAGCAAAGTTATAAAGGCTCAGTAGACACGGCCGCTCGCAACAGGAGGAGACGGAGGGAAAATAATTCTCCATTTCTGCCAGAGCAACTGTATAATTCTAAATTCACTCTGTCAGGCAATAAGTTTGATTATGGTCTTCATTTGAAATATCTCTTTTCCCCTCCCCCTTTATTTTCTGCTCTTTCCTCATCGTTTTCCACTCCATCCTCCCTCCTCTCCCTCCCTCCCTCCTTCCACACCTCCTCCCCTCCCAGCAGTATCAGCATCACTATTGGGAAACCTGAGCTGTATCTTGTGCATCCATGGCTTGTTTTACAACTGCATGACTGAAGATCACAGTTTTCATTGATACCCTCACTTCCACAACAACTTGAACTGCCGACTGTTGACACCCCCACCTTACTGAACGTCTACACTATTTTAGAAATGTCATTCTTTTTTCAACTTTTTCTTTCACAGTGAAGGGGATAACGACGTGGCAGATTAGTCACAGAACGTAACTAATCTTCAACCCCTTGCATTAGATTACAGATTTTAAAGGAGAGCATATAAGAAGCAGACATAAACCGGAGGAGGGGTACAAGAAAGTCTGTGTTTATTATTTGATAAAGCCTCCCTTATAACCTCAGCATGTTGTGCAATAGCTCTGGCTCTCCTTCAACTCTGCGGTGTGCCACTTCAAATTAGTCGCTTGTGGAGAGGGCCTGTCCCGTCTTTGCAAAATGCATTAGTACACCACTCAGAACCTCATACAGCCTAGGGTTAAACACAAATTATATCATTTCTGTCATCCAATCAAATCACTGACCCTTGGACCTGCGAGATGAGTCAAACGCATAATGAAATATGACATGGCACAAAAGCTCTGATTGTAATCTGTTCTGACACGCGATCAGACGGAGATGACCTCCTGACCCTGACTGACAAGTGAGTCGAGGACTGGGAACAGGATACATGAGGGAGAAGCAGGAAAGGAAATATAAAAGAAAAAGGTGTGTGTGTGTGTGTACAATTAGAAAGGCTGGTTTTAGTAGGAGTGTTAGTTTATAATCAGCTGATGAAGCCATTTGCATCTTTTGACATCAATTATACTCTTCATTTCCTCCATATTGTCTCTCACACTGGGCTTCATTTTCTTGAAAGATTGTCTCCCACTTCCCAATCTTCCTTCCCCACTCATGGCTCATCATCCTAGTTGGTCATTGGCAAGTGAGGTTGGCATCTCTGGACGCTCTGCATGTGCAGAAAAGAACTGCCGCGCCCTGCCGCGCTGCTTGAACTGCTCAAAACGCGCCGCGTCACGCTGCGCCGCGTCACGCTGCGCCGCGTCACGCTGCGCCGCTCCTTGATGCGCGGCCACATAGACTTTTCATGTAAACCAGCTGCTTCCGCTGCTCGAAACGCGTTTGGTGTGTAGCCGGCATCAGTGTCTGGAGAATCGATTCGATACCGATTTTTTTGGTGTCACGATTCGATCCAAAATCGATTTTTCTATTAAAATGGTCATAAATTTTAATTTCAGTTTTGTAACTGACAAGCTGAAAAGAATAAACAACAATGTAAACAAATAGAACATTTATTTAAAACAATAATTTTAGGTTCCTACATTTTTTGCATCCTTTGATATTTACAGTGTACAGTATACCAGAAATAGGAACAAATGATACAGGAATGCATTAAATTCTGTAACTTAAATAACCAGTATTAGGTTAGCTTTTTGCTCTGTTACTTATAGAAGATTATTGTTTGAACTTGTTTTGTTTTTGAAAAAATGTGCAGATAAAATAAGATTTCTTCTTCTTTCTGCCACCTTTCATTTTATGTATTCTTTCATATAAGGTACATGTACTATGAGATACGGTTTTATTTTCTTTATCTTTTGGGTTTTAATGGAAAAAGAAAAATTGATTTGGGGGCTTTTAGAATTGATTCTGAATCGCCAGGACTAAGAATCTAGATTCTTTTAAAAAATCGATTTTTTTTCCTGCACCTCTACCTACAGGTGCACATTGTTTTTTTCACGTGCCTTTATAATTGTTTTACTCTGATTTCTTCTTTACAAAAGTAACATTTTAAAAACTTTGAGTGATTTTAAATAGTAGCATTACTATTTTTTGACCAAAGAAAATTATCTGAACAACATGCAGCTTAAAAGATGTTAGCATTCTGTAAAATGATGCAATTCGTTTTTGTACTATAGGCAGATTAAAAAAATATATATGAAAGGAGAATGTGACAAGTGTGAGAAATAGATCTCTATGAAATTTCCTAAATATCAGTATACGAAACTGGCAAAGTAGGTGGCCGTAATTAGTTGTGGTTTTATATACTGTAACTTGTTTTTTGCTGTGACAGACAATATTAGGACACTTAAAAGCTTCACAGAAACACTATGGTCTTATTTCTTTTCAAGCAAACACCTCAACATTTGTATTACTGCCATTTTCAGAGTTGTTTTTACTCCAAAAAAGTGGGAGCATTGTGCAAAAGCTTATATGTTGTTCTAATCTCTAACCAGATTTCATGTCAGTGTTAAAAATATTAGACTGAATTTAACAGTTGTTTAGTAAAATGTATAAAGATTAGAATCTTAAGAGAATAAATTAAAACCAAACACATTTAGGGCATGAATAATAAAAGCTTAAATATCCATCCATCCATTATATTTTACCTGCTTCTTCCATTTTGGGCCATGGGGGTCGCCAGTGC